>CM042325.1:20438158-20675658 GCA_023566125.1 Zingel zingel | reverse complement strand
ATGAAAAAAAGAAAAGCAGCAAATACTCAAGGCTGAGAAGCTAGAGGCAATAAATGTTAAGCATTGTTTCCCGATGAATGAGCTTAATTGATTATCAAACGTCCACCTTTTCACCTCAGAAGGAAGCATTACCTTAATGTAGACTGCTTTGGCCTTTTTGGCCAAAATTTCTAAACATGAAAACAAAACTATAGTTCCCATTTCCATTTTTAGCTCCAACATTTACACCTCCTGCTGTGCTGACATTTGTAAACACCATTACTAACCCCTATTTTCCACCCGGTGCGTCTGCGCTCCGTTCCGGAGGCGCCCGCGACCCCCACAAGCAATCGCTGCCATTTAAGTCAATGCTTGATGTTCCACCAGCCGCGCCACGGCTCGTCCCAGAAGCCCCGCAGCCGGGCAGGAAGTGAAACAGCGAGAGCATCCAGTCAGTTTATTTATGTGTCCTCTACGACATCACTACGACAACACCAGAAAAGAGAAGGCATGGAGTTTAATTGTAGTAGATACTAGCTTTATAAACACGTGATTGTTCAGTAAAGTACTAGAGACAATTAATCAAACCTGCGAGTCTGCAGGCAAGACGCTCCACTTCTGTGACGCTCCCTATGTGGTATGGCACGTGGCGGACAGAACAAAACCGGAATGCAGCCGGAACGCAGCACAGAAGCGCTCAGTGGAGAATCGGAGTAAGTCATGCTACCTTTACTCCTCTAGCCTTAGAAATGTTGCTTTCTTTATCTCATTGAAGTACCCCATGTGTGTGCAGTCAACGGCAAAGTTTCAGCCTTAAAAATCCCAAGGAACACTCTTGATAGATCCTGCTATTAATGCACGGGATCAGGCATCCTGCATGTATCAAAAAAAGCCTCACATCTTAACAAAAGAGAGAAAAAAGTCAAAAAAAAAGAAAACAGCTACTTGTGATTTGTAGAGAATGTACACTGGGAGACCTTAGGGTGTTAATTTACAGTTGGAGATGAAGAGGAGAAATTTGTGAGATTGATTTGTTCAGAGACGCGTTGTGCCTTCAAGTGTCTCACACGGTGGAGCAAATTAACTTCCTGCTACCTCGTGTCTTCCAACTAAAGACTCCTGCTGTCAGTGAGCCTCCACCAGTCCCATTTTGATCTTTGCTTTCATGTTTCTCACTCTTTTCTGCCCCTCTAACCAAACATCTCGCGTTTTAATTAGACCCAGGAAGAGGCTGCGTCACCTTTCATGTGCATCTTCTTTTTTAACCTATTATTCAGTGTGAAAGGAGATTGCATTAACTGAGGCACGGATTCACAGTGCTTACTGCAAATATAGGCCTGTGGCTAATACACCGTGACGTTCACACAGACAGCGCTTTATATATATTGAAGTGACAAAAACAAGGAAATTGCACTTCTAAGACCTGATAGATGAAAACTAAATAAATACTGAACCTAGCCAAAAGTGAGAGATGAAAATGCTGGAGGAACCGGGGTGCAAGGGAGTTAAAAAACACACACTTCTGCGACTACTGGAACAAAAAACATCCAGGCATTTCTCACAAGACAGAGTGATGAACTAACAAGCCCTCCGAGTGGCTCGTTTTTTCCACCTCTTGCTGTGTCTGTTCATTTTGGGTGCCAGACACATCTGTCTTTGGGTTCGCAGGGGTTATGACTGCTTGGAGATGAAATCCTAGGGGGCGTTGCATGACTGGAATACATGGAGTGATTCGGGGGCTGCTGTCTGTGTCGGCTGTTGCTCCTGACCAGTGTTGGGCAAGTTACTTCCAAAATGTAATACATTAGTTACATTAGTACACTAGTTACTGTCATTTGAGAGTAATTAGTTATATTACAATATTACTGTCTCTGAATTGTAATGCTTTACTGTTATGGTTTTGGTATTTTGTCTTGTATTTTTGTTGCCTGGTTTAGTTATTTCTGTATGTTTCCTGTGTTTGTATATTTATTCTATATTTTTCTGTCGTAGATTTTCCTCATGTTGTGTATTCCCCGGGTTATGTTCTATTTCCTGTTTTATTTTGATAGTCTGTTTTCGATCTTGTCATGTCTAGTTTTACTTTCTGTTTTCCCGCCTGGTCTGATTGTCCTGCCCCGCCCTAATGTGCTTCACCTGTTGTATCACCTGTCCCTCGTTTGTTCATTACCTCTTGTATTTAACCCCCGTGTTCCCTTTGTCTCGTGTTTCCTTGTGCCGCCTCTATGTATCTCTCTGCTCTCCTACCTGTTGGTTTTTCCTGCCTCTGCTCTGCCGTATTTAGTTTAATTAAAATCAGTGAGTTCACACCATCTCCTGCCTGCCGTCTCTCTCTGCGTTTGGGTCCACCATTTCTCATCGTATCACACTTTACACTACTTTTGCATTACTTTTGAGTTACTTTCACCAAGATAAAAGTAAGTTTGACTTGGCAGGTAGCTTGTGAATTTCACCACTGGATCAATAAAGTCTCATCTTTATCCACTTTAATACATCATTGATTATTTATAATATTTTGTATAATTAATATGAATATGCAAATTAACTAAAGCTATAAAAATAGAGAAGTAAAACATACAATAGGCAAGGAGAAAATGAAAATACTCAATTAAAAGTACCTTAACTGCATTCTCAATTATGTTTCAAGGGAAACTTATATGTTTCAAAACATCCTCGTACCCGTGACAGGCGCATGTTGTCAAATGGTCGCAGTGGTTAACATTGTGAATTGAAACAGAATTACTTGGCAAGGTTTAGCAAAAGATCATGGTTTCGGATAAAATAAGTACGTTTGATACGTAACTAAACTCAGGTATGTTGTCTAACTTAGTTACGTACGTAATTAAAGACATGAGTCAACGTCGACTTTTGGTTTCACACAGGAAGCGAACAGTGGTCCCCTCCCTGACTTTGATTAGAAACATAGTTTATTCTTGATGTACCAAAAATTATTCCAGGACAAAATACATTTCGCTCAAAACGTAATTGAGTATGCAGTTTAGTTGTATAGAAAAGTTATTTTAAGGAGACAAGACTGCTCTTGCATGCTCATGAATGGTGTAAAAATGAGGAAATGAGCTCATGTTGCAAGTCTTCTTCATTGTAAAATTATTTATTGTCTTTGCTTGAAATTGTTATTGGATCTGTTGCTGGGCAATAAACGGTTAATTACTCTTTCACAATGGTAAAATATTCATGTCAGTGGGCTCTGTCAGAGAAGTTATTTGTATTGCAGAGGTTGATAGTGGTCTAAGATTAACTTTAAAACTATCTGGTTGACAAATCATCAAGATCGAAGCTCTTCAAATAATTGGAGGAGGACATTTAATTACAAAAGGTCTCCACCAACGTCCCAGAAATGCTGATCAGGAGTATGTTGAAGTAATGAGCCTCTGTTATGAACTGGCGGGCGCCTCCTTTACTGCTGACACAGCTAGAAACCTATCATCACCTTGGCAGATTAAAACAATTGAGCGCAAACATTTCATTTCAAATTCATGATTCATCTCCAGCGTGATGAATGAAGCCAGACTGAGATCATCGTTTGAAAGAAGAAGCCGGTCTAAAAAAAGGAGCGTAAGTTAACACATCAGGTCATGGAGCGGAGCACAAATAACTCAGCGCAGCAGGAAAGACGATTTCAAATCATATCCTGCTAATTAAGTTTCTGCAAAAAGTCATTTAAAAGACTCCAGTGCTGTTTGAGTAGAGCGTTATGGAAATTGCATTCATCTGAAGCACATCGAAAGATAAAAATGGTGATATGAGGAAAAACATTAACTGAGATGCTGCTGGGCCACATCATTAAATCAATGTTTTGCTGAAAGTATTGCTTTTTACACGGTGCATGGTACACAAGTTATTGTGTGAACAGGTGCCTATTCATAAAGTCTTCAAACATAACTTTACATAATCACAAACATATAGTCCGGATAACAGAGTAAACCACATATGTAAGGCCATGAATCACAATGTCTCCCATTTTTAGTCTCTCTTGGTGATTTAAAGTTGTCCCCCCAACTAACCTGTGCTTTTTGTGTTTTAGGTTTACCTGTTGCTGTTCTGCTTTACTTCGTTTTTTTTGTTAGGTTTGCCTTTTCTTTTCTTTAGTTTATTTATTAAGGTTGTTTACTTTGAATATATTTCTGTTATTTTGCTTGAGTATATGTTCTGAGATTGTTTAGTTACCAATGGGGTTGTTGGTTTTTGTTAATTTTTGATTCTTTGTTTCAGGACTGGCTTTCTTTTGTTCTTTTGCTGTTTTGGTGTGGCCTGGGTGTCCTCAGGTGGGCGGCTAGGCACCGTGTCAAACCTCGCTCCCGTTGCATGCAAGTAGGCACTGGGACTCTGTTGGTGCATGTTTTGTTGTAGTGTTGCCCCCAGACTAGGGAGACGGGGTATCCTTTCAGTAGTCTGCCCCCACTTAAGCCCCAGCCCACTGATTGGAGTTTATTATATGTACTTCATTACAGTTTTTAGTATTGTTATAGTTTTCTTTTAGATCATTTTTGTTAATAAAACATTTGTTCTGTTTTACCTACTGTCTCTGCCTCATCAGTTTTGAACCTGTGACCTTATTAAGAATTTGGTTTTCATATCTTGGGGTGCAAGTCCCCAGGTGGCGTTGTCGGTTCCTAAGTTTCCTCCCCTTATTTGTCTGGTTTCCCCTCCCAGTATTTATCTTGTTTCCCCTCCCAGTATTTATCTAAAGTATTCCACTCCTCGCCACAAATGTATCAGACATTCATTAATATAACATTGTTGCGCACTAGATTTAACACAAGTTTGTAAACTAAAATGATTCTCCTAAATTTTGATGACAATAATGGAGTTGCAGCATCACTCAGATAAATGTAATTAATAATAATAAAAACCATACGTAATGGCAATGCTCACAATTGGCTGTTATGGCACTGTTGGACAGCCTCACCAATGCGATCCAGTTCTTTGCATTAGGAAACTAGTGTTTAAACAGCCCATAGGGGCTCTAAGACATATGCTGTTACTTGTTGGTTAAGAGCTATCTCAGTATACCAAGAAACGCGTCATTAAATATTTACCGTGCACAGCTTAATTCACTGCAACAAGACGACTGTGTAACAATCGTCTTGGGCTCCTCTCTCCAGTTTGACATTAAAGGATGCTTCAGGAGGAAAACAGGCTGAACTTGAGAAGGAGACGAGGGCAAATGAACCCGTGTGGGAACTCTTAAAATACCCCTTTAAGTAGGGCAGAACTCAAGGCTCGGGGTGTAGCACGCTGCACGGCGAACTTGTCTATGCAGACGGGATAGGAGTTACATAAAGCAGCATGACAGCGCAGCTGGAGGTTCTGATTATAAAAAGGCGTGGTGAGGGCCTGCGTGTGATCAGGATTGGAATGACATCTCACCTGCTGCATGGCGACTCAGATGACTGAGCAGACATGGGGGATTAACTCCCAGGCTTCTACTTTGAATTTTAGCACTGTCAGCAAAGCAACTTCTACAACTGGGGTGTTTTAAAACAACCGAATGGAGAGGGCGGTGGTTAAAGATTCATGGGTTGCATATTCCCAGCCATCCGTTTCACTGATGAGGTCTATAGCGAGGGATTAAGGGGAGCCATGCATATTGTTAAAAGTAAATTGGGGCATTTCAATTCTCGCAGCATTACCCAGTCTGTCCTGCACATATAATGAATTCCAGTAATGAACTGGTCTTATACAGGAGAGCACAATATAAACTATGAAGTGTTGCACAATGCAGACCACATTTGTCACCATTAAAGTCAATATTTGGTGACTGCCACAAGACGAATGTAGCCCTGGGGAAAAATGAAAGAAGCCTGTTGTAATCTAATGTGAGTCATGATAGTATCTGTGGCTCCTGTAGGCCCAGGTAATGGTCTGCATTATACAATGCAACACCAGCTACTCTCTAGCACTTTACCTTGATGCTCTACTGTATGCATCACACTTAATATTACTTTGAGAAGAATACAAATAAAATAATGAATGCAATAATACAACAAAAAGATGATTGTGCTCAAATTGAGTTATTACCAATAGTTTAAGTTGTTAGTTTTATATTTAGTTTTATTTTCAGAGTTGAGGCATGACTGACCCAAATATTCGAGACAAAATCACCTCCTTTTCTATTTGTGACGGTTGCCTCTGGTTACTGAGCTTAACATGGAATCAATTTAACTAATTGGAGACTTTAAATGGAATTGTTTTTGTGCAGCAACTGAATCGTTGACAAAACTGCAGCCTTGTTCAGCCAATGGAAAACAAATGATAGTGAATTGTCTAATAGCTCTGTTGTCGATTAACTTCTAAGTCTTGATTTTCTCTATAAATTTCTCCGTAAATACTTTCTTTAAATTACTATAAAGTAATAGTTGTCTGTAAATCCATGGGTACACCGCAAACAGGAAATGCTAATAGCTAAATGACATACTTTTAATAGTGCCAGAAGAAACAGAGCCACCAACGAGTTTCAGAAGTTAAAAAGGTCCATAAGTGTCACTTTTTAGAAGTTCTTGGTTATTATTTGGGCAAGTGTTGGGATCTTGTCTTAATACCAAGTGCCAGATTCAGAGTTGTATTGAATCAAATTTGGTCGGGTCTTAAAAGTCAAGATCATTTAATGCCCCTTCATCTAGATGTTATGAGAATGTTTTTCACATGTTAAATCCCTTTCAGCCAGCCCGACTCTTCTCGGAGGACAACCTCTTGCTCCGCAATTCTCACTGTAAGCTTTGATCCCCCACCCCCCACCAGGTAAATCCAGTCACAAACAACCTAAAACTATCTGACCGTAAAGCATTTATTTTCTCCAGCAGTGTTCAGGGAACCGTCCTCACCTCCCCACCTTTGTTTTTACACTCTTGAGTCCTTCGGCTTTACAAGAATCTGACAGCCACTCCTGACAGGAAGCTTGTCAACAGACTGAGGGAGAAAGCCTCAGGGTGGCTCAGCGTCTCCAGCCGGGGACGGACATTAGCATGCACAGGACATACAAGGCTTATGTCCACATCACACCATGTGTGTGCATTGTATCTAACCTCCCTCCAGCCATACACACTACAGGCAACTTCATTAACAAAAGCTATGTTGCCATGGCTACCACATACGGGTCAGCATGCCAACCCTTCTCAGACGTGTAAAGATGCGTTTGATTTTCTATGATCTGCAATCCTCATCAAATTTGTGCTAATATAACCTACACACAAATGTGATAGATGATTTCAACCTGCACTAATCAATATTTGTATATCAAAAAATAGATCTGAAGACTGTAATGTTGAAAATTTCTCACTCATGGTGAGAAATTCAGAGAATTACCACCCGACTGCAGTTTCCCTCCGCTGCACGGAGCGACTTGCCCTGCAACAAACGGCACACACACACTTTTCGCGCACATTTCCGCCACATAGTTTGAAATGGCTCTACCCGACTTTTAACCATCTTTTTTGGTTTTCCACTAGAAAAAGTTCAGGGTAGTACCTGGTACTTTTTTTGGTACCACCTCGTCCAGGTTCCAAGCGAGCTAAGCCGATACTAGAAGGTGGAGATAAAACACTGCAGACCACTGATTGGTCAGAGAGAACCATCACTGGGGCAACATGGGACTTCCTGCACAAACGCGCCATTTTCCACCGAGTGTCACAATGTCTCATGATAAGCTGAGAATCTCGCCTACACCGAGGTGGTAGCCTACTATGCGTAGTTGGAAATAAAATCAAAAAGAGCACCTGATACCTAAAATGAGTTGAGTCAAACCATGCCGTGGAAATGAGGCCTTATAGAGAATAGCTGGTGAACATAACGGAGCATTTAGCCGCTTAAAAGCCAGATATTTCTTTCAGGAGTTAGTGAAGACCAAAACAGAGCTAAAAAGGAGAATTTAATGGAACATTTCTGCATAGTGTGTTAGGGGCCCAGACAGAAAATGTTCGCCCCTGGGCCCCCTATCAGCTAAATCTGACGCACGGCTAGATGGCAAAGGCAAGTTCAGAAACTCTAAAGTCAGAATGCTGTTACATCACTATTAAATATACTGCAATTCCTTACTATCAGGATGCTCAAATAAGTCCCTCCAGCTGATCCAGAATGCTGCAGCACGTGTTCTGACAAGAACTAAGAAAAGAGATCATATTTCTCCTGTATTAGCCTCTCTGCATTGGCGTCCTGTAAAGTCTAGGATTGAATTTAAAATCCTTCTCCTGACCTACAAAGCTCTAAACGGTCAAGCACCTTCATATCTTGAAGAGCTCATAGTACCTTATTGTCCCACTAAAGCACTACGCTCCCAGAATTTGGAGCTTATCGTGGTTCCTAGAGTCTCTAAAAGTACGATGGGAGCAGGAGCCTTAAGCTATCAGGCTCCTCTCCTGTGGAACCAGCTCCCGTTCTGGGTTGGGGGGCAGACACCATCACCATATTTAAGTATAAACTGAAAACACTCCTCTTTGATGAAGCTTATAAGTTAGGGAGTGAATAGAGTAGAGTAGAGGGAGGCAGGCCGACACAGCCCGGTATGGTTGGGGAGAGTTCTAGCCCGATCAGGCACCTCTCTTTGGCCTGCCTCTCTTAGTTATGCTATTATAGTTCTAGACTACGGGGGGCGTTCCTTCCTTCCTGCGACACACCGAGCTGCTCTCTCCTCTCTCTTTCCATTTGTTTCCATTTGTGTGCATCCATGCCCTTGAAATGCTTGTTACTAACCTAGCTCTGGGGAGTTTACTTCCCGGAGTCCTTATGTTTCTTTTCCCGCCCAGAATATTCCCTTGGATTAGTGTGGCACCACGATCTTGGTTGGAGCTGTCAGTGTGGTCCAACCCTCTGCAATGCCCTGCAGTGTCCGGCGATGCTCTGCAGTGTCCGGCTGCGTCCTGCTACGCCCACCCATGCTGTGCTGTGCCATGCTACATCCTGTAACGCCCATGACTTGAACTACTACGACTACCATTTGTAGTCACTGTTCCATTATCTTTGTGACTATTATTGCCACTGTTCATCACACCCCCAACCGGCACCGTCAGACACCGCCTACGAAGAGCCTGGGTCTGTCCGAGGTTTCTTCCAAAAAGGGAGTTTTTCCTTGCCACTGTTGCATTAGCCTCTACTAATGATCGTTCTTGGGGGAATTACTGGAATTGTTGGTTATTTGTAAATTATAGAGTGTGGTCTAGACCGACTATCTGTAAAGTGTCTCGAGATAACTCCTGTTATGATGTGATACTATAAATGAATTGAAATGGAAATATACAGTAGGTAAGACTTATAAAACTAACTTTTGTCATATTTGCTGAAACTGACCCTATGTTCAAGTAGAACTACATGAAGCAGGTAATTTAAAAAAAAAAAATCTGGCTCCTCTGGCACCACCTACAGCCTGTAGTGTGATTTGCAAAAATCCACAGCTCCCTGTTCAGATGCACCAATCAGGGCCAGGGGGTGTCTAACTGTGTGTCAATCACTGCTCATGCACACCCATTCATTCTCCCTT
The DNA here is from genome assembly GCA_023566125.1 of Zingel zingel. Lineage (NCBI taxonomy): Eukaryota > Metazoa > Chordata > Actinopteri > Perciformes > Percidae > Zingel > Zingel zingel. Next base: position 20,666,186 of record CM042325.1, on the reverse strand, counting down.
GTGGTGGGGGCCTTAGGAGACCGTTTGGGCTTTAGCAGAAAGTGGGGAGGGACTGAGAAGTTGTCGATGTTAAAATTATTTGGCTAAGTCCTGGATCTTCACAATCATACCTACAGCACCTTTTAATATATCAATAAACGTTGTAAAACATAATCCTAGTTTTTTAAACCTTATTTTCTTAGCTTAGTTTCAGTTTTAACAATTGTGACTGATTATTTTTCATAAGTAAGGGAAAAAATATAACTAATGTTCATAGAATCAATGAAGGGATGAAACTATAACTAGTTAAAAGAAGTTTATAGTTTGAATAAGAGTTGAGGCAACATTTAAGAAATAATCTTGGAAAAGAAAACCTATAATATAGGAGAAAGCAGAGAGTAGAGATTTAATAAGTATGTGAGTTATTAATTCAGTGTCTGATTATAACAGTGTGGATATCACAGCAGAAAGTAGGCCGTGAATCCAAACCAAGGATCATGTAATTTTCTGAAATGAACATAGTCAGATCAAAGGCCAGCGAAGCAGAGACACACCTCTGTGCTCGCTCTCCATAATGGGGTCAAGTGTTAAATATGGCGCCTCTCGGAGTGAATTTCATTTCCTCTCTGCTCTCCATCGTACTGCCTGTCTGTGTTCCAAAGCCGTTTTTTTCTCTTCCTGTGACATTTTAATTGCCACAATAACTGCAGAGTAAAAAATATTGCAAGTGCAACATCAATTAGCAGATCATCGCAATTCATTTTAATCGTGACGCAAGAACATCAAAGTCATCTGCAAAGTAAATATGAATGGTGACATTATAGCAGCAGACGTTGTCATCTTCAAACAGTAAAAGGAGTGAGAGCCAATCAAAAGCTGCACCTAGAAGACATCTTTCTTTCTGGCAACTGCACACATGTGAGTCTCTAATGCACAGTGAAGTGTTTGGCTGATCTTGTAAAACCCAGCAGGGCATGTGTTAACCTCCTCTAATCCATTTTCAAGTATATATTTCATCACTCAGTGCCAGTGTTGTTTTGTTAAGCTGCATGTACACCAGTTGATTGCCGAAGGGTTCCTCGGTCGTCGCACCACGTTCCCCTGAAATCTAATGAACTCATCAAAACTGGGACTGCTGCAGGAAGGAGATCCAGAGAGGCTGATGTACAGCAGAGAGCCTTAATGATAAAACATCTGATTTAATTGTAAATATAAAAACATGCACCATAGTGTTTAATGAAATACTCATGAACACTTTACTTATTCCTAATTGTACGTAAAGAATGAATGCTCTTTGTTAGAGTGTCTATTTATCAGAGATGTTCACAAGTCATTTTTTGGAAGTCCAAGTCAAGTCTCAAGTCTTTGAGCTCGAGTCCAAGTCAAGTCTCAAGTCTTTGAGGGGAAGGTCAAGTCTCAAGTCTTTTGCCAGGAGTCCAAGTCAAGTCCAAGTCAAGTCTCAAGTCTGATCTGTCCCTAACACTGTATTGTATCTTATGAATTCAAAGCATGTCCTGTAGCTACCATCCATACAGTACAGTATCAAAATCAATTGTAGGATAACTTTATGGGGTCTACTGCAATGCAATCTGAAGAAACACAAATTAAGGACTCTGTTTCAATTTCATAACATAACATAACATTTTGGTATCTGCACCAAACAATACATGTTTGTCTGTGTTACCAACTGGCTGTAAAGCCCAACCTCATCATGCATTACATTTTTCAGTGTTCTTCAACTTAGGACATCGTATAGTCTAATCTTCTGCTACTGGTGAAATATTAACCTAAGTCTGTCACATCATATGGATACAACTATAACAATACAATTTGCCTGTCCCCAGCATTAGCACAACACTTTGCGATGGTTAGCTTGTTACCTGTGGCGATATATGCTAAATGTAACATCTCTTTCACATTAGCGTGAGTGACTGACCTATCTGGGTGCTTTTTGAGATGTCTGATGAAGTTCGATGTTGTTGATCCAGCGACATGTATCTTGGTGCCACACTCCTTGCATGTAGCTGTTCGCTTACTGCCACTGTTTATGAAGTTATTGTAAGCAAAACTAATGACAAAAGGCACAACTGCAGGAGGACTTGGTGTCGCCATCGTCGCTGCATTTTTTGATGTGTGCGCGCGCCGCATAGCGCATGCGTACATTGCACATTACGGCAAAGGCCAAGGGACACGCAGCTCGTCATGCGTTTCCCCAACGTATATGCGCCAATAAAAGAAAATAGAAATACATAAATCAATTTAGATTTAAAAAGCAATAATTGCATGAAAATAGGTTGTTGACGAGTCTCGAAGCTCGAGTCCGAGTCAAGTCTGAAGTCTTTTGGGTCGAGTCCGAGTCAAGTCTGAAGTCAGCTGTTTGTGTGACTTAAGTGCGACTCGAGTCCGAGTCTCAGACTCGAGTCCCCATCTCTGCTATTTATGGAGCTGTGTGTCTGGATTGTCCTGATGGGTTTACAGTATATGGAGAACACTATTCAGGAGCTTTGCTCAGTGCATAATTTTACTTCATTTTAGTAGCTCAAATTTTCGTTAAGCCGAGGAGGGGTCTACACGAGAAATCTGAAAAACATTTAGGGTAGTAATTATGGATGACACTTGGTGGAAAGTAACTAAAGTACATTTTATGCAAATACGTTCAGTTTTGAGGTACTTGTACACACATTTCCATTTTATTTTACACAAAGTGACATGTATGACAAGAGTAGTGTTCCCTCAATAAATTATGAGAAAAAGAAAACGTAAAACTATGAAACAAGCAAACATAAATGCTACATTACACCTGAAGAAAAACAAATCCGATGGATTAACCAGTGCAATGTTTACAAATGCATACATTAAAATAACATATGCGATGATGGAGTGCAGCAGCAAGTGTTCCTGTTCACATGGCTGCAGGGCACACAAAACCTTTATCACATGCATTGAGCCTTTTCTAAGAAAGTAATCACATTCTAAAAGGTTGTGAGACCTTTAATAAAAAACTTAATTATTGTGATGGCTTTTTCAACAATCTCACCTATTGCATTACTAGAAAGCATCATTTCCAGAGTGTAAAGATTTCTTACTACTCCCTTGACAAATTGAGAATAATCAGGGGTGGAGAGACTCTGTCATTAGCTCATCAGGTGTAGACGTCTCACATTAAAGGTACTATGTTGTAAAACCTGAGATGTTCATGTCTATTGATTATAAAGCAAGTCAAGGTGCCATATAAACACTTTTGAAAGTATCAAAACGCTCAATCCACAGAGAAATGCACACAGCCCGTTTTCAGAAACTGTGTCTTTAAACGAGCCGCCAGGACTTCGTTTCGGTTGTGATGTCACAGTACATGTAGGTAGAAAGTACCCCCACAGTGGCGTTACATAATTCCCCGGCTGCAATGACAGTTCAGAGATGCCGAGAGAGTTCAGAGATGCCGAGAGCGCAGATGCAGAAAACCCTGAAACCCTGACCAATCAGAGCAAATTGGGCTTTTTTTGGGAGTGGGGGCGCTAAAAGAGTGTTTCAGATAGAGGGTGAATATAGGTATATTCAGAAAGACAGTACGAGAAATAATGTGTTTTCTGAACATTAAAGCATATAAATGTGTTCTAGTAGAAACCCAAATACAAATATGTCCCTTTTAAAAAACTTTGGTCTTAAAAACATTGGGAACAAAAATGTATAGTTCGTTCCAAACACTTCCAATCTATCACTGAGTAACAACTATTTTCTTAATCCAAGACTCCTCACTTTTAAATACAAATTGTCCATAATTTTCCAGAATAAAGTGTGATTTCCTCGATTCTAATGGAACCTGCCTGAACCGGACCTAAACAAATCATGCTGTCTTTTAGAAAATACCTAAAGACAGGAAATTTCCATAAGATTCGCTATAATGATTTATTTAATTTTATTATTAATTATCATTGCGATCGTTTAGTTTTTTTAAACTTGTTTTAAGACGATATTCTTCAACTTGCTAACATCGTTAATCTTTGTTCAGTGGACTGTGCTTGAAGCAACAGCAGTGTTAATACTCCAGTAGTTTCAACTTTCAACTGAAGTTCCCACTGCTTACCGGCAAAAATTTGGTAAAGTCCGACCGACATCACGTCATGCTTCTTTTAAAAACACTCATTACCCAGTGTGCTGCCCCTCATCAGCCCAGTATTGCCCCCCTTGTGACTGAAGAGAATTTAATGGCCGGGGTTAATAAAGGAGCCAGCGTGTTCATCTGCATTCAATGCATCAGGCTGCAGCTGAAAGAGCAGGTGGAACTTGAATTTTCTACCATCACAAAGAACAAACCCGTTTTTCAAGCCAACAAGGATCCCTGAAGTGTCACAGAGAGGAAACACCATATGTGCACAGCAGTCAAGCCCGTCAGGACTGCTGCAGTGTTCAGGGAGATTGTCAGATCAGGACATTTAGATTCTTTAACCACAACAACAACAACAGATGTAACAGTGAAGGAAGAATCTGATTAACACAACGCCGTGGGGTAAACACTGTAAGATAAGCCTTTACTGGAGAAAAGTTGAAACACTCCTCTCTATATCTGCAGGTTGCACTTTTATTTATTTTAATTTTACATTAAAGAAACTATTGTGCTTGTGCATTGAATCTGCTGCTCTGTAGAGAACTCAAGTGATGATAACGATGCATTTTGATGGTGGCATCGAAAGTTCCCACAGCATTTCTAGTTTTAGCAATATTGAATAAACACATTTCCAAAACTAAAGTACTGCAGAAAACCAAAGCCATTTAGGACCATACATTGTTTCAACTATTCATTAAAACTTCTGAATTGTGTACCTCACAAATACACAGAAAATAGAAAAGTATTTTTCAAAACAAATCAGATTTCATCTCACAGTTGAGATATTGAAAGATGTGATTTATGTTATGGAATAATATGAATGATTTAAGCTTTCTGCATGAATTAAAGGTTTTATAGGAAAAAGCATCAGAAATCTGTCAGAAATGGTTCACCTCTTGGTTTAGGATTGATTATGTTGTCCCCCACTAATGATGCCATTTCTTTCTCGAAGCACAGAAATACACTGGTATGAGGCATAATGACAAATTAAGCGTCATCAATGTTTGTGCAGCTGCCTCTAGTTTTGCGGATAAAATATTTTTTTTGCACTTCACAGAAATGCCAGAAAACAGCAATGACATATCACATCACTGTCTGCGTTAATGTGCTTGATTGACACACAATGCAGATTTTTGACTTGGGGGAATGAAAACAAATCAATGTGCTGCTTTTTCAAGAAAATTGTGAAGAATTTGAAGTCAAAAGGACTTTACAGGACTTAACAACTACAAGTGAGCCTCTTTGCTCACCATGCCAACAAAAGCACCAAAATCACCTCCATGGATCCTGACCACCATGCTGGTGCCAAACATCCATTCTGATGCCAAACACGCTGTCACATTTTGGGCCAAACTTATCCTGGGTCAATCTCTTGGTTGATTAAAAGGACTCTGAAAACACTCAGTTATTTCTGCTGTGTGGAGTGACTGGCAGCTGGCTAATGATCTCAGTGGGGAAACCTTGATGAGCTTTGAACGCGGTTGTCAACTCTGATGCTGCACCAGGTGCCACTAAGGTTACACCTCAAACTTCACTCCGCATCCTGAATGTGCAAACAGGACTGGGATGTCCCAAAAACCTGTCCAAGGTGTCACGTTTCCTGCTGGTTGTCAATAAAAGCTGACATTGAAAACAGTATTCCTCTTTTAAATGTATGTTCAGTTTGAAAAAAAATAGCAGCATTTGTAAAGGAATTAAAATATTAGCTAATGGTTTAAGTGCTATTAAGATGAATGATTGTTCTCCAAATATTTTTCTGAAACATCTTAGTTTGGACTATTTGCTTTTTGACTTTTCTCTGACTTTTTGCACATACAAGTCATTATGCAAAATTATAAATATTCTGCATTTAGTTTTTATGAAGAAGCATTACAACATACTCCGTGGCATGTTAGTTCTTAGTTGCATTAATTCATTTCTTGTGTGTATTCTTAGTACCCTGTAATTCTACATCGAGCTGCATGTCTGTTTCTCAGCATTGTAATTATTTTACTGGTACTTCTTTCTACTCCACATTTCAAAAAATGTTGCACATTTTGTCCTGATTAACATTTGTATCAAGTGTCAAAAGGGCTAGAAGGCGTCACAATAAACTTGTCTTGACAAAAGGAGTCCTGGATTAGGTTAAACGAGCTTAATGTCAAAAACCTGTGTGGTCCTCGTTAGTGAGAGTGCCTGCACATGGCATTAGTTGTCACTAACAAGTCGATAGTGTGGGAATGAAAAACAGAAACATGTTGACGATGAATATTTTCTTGCGTAAGTGTTTAATATGAGTAATTTGCAGATATGTTCAGTATGAACATTTTGTCTGTAAATTGATATAAACCATACATTGAGCAGGTGCCATTGAATTTTCCCCAGAATATACATTATATGGCTAATTTAACACATGCATCTAAATGCCAATAGTCAAAAGAAAATATCAGAATCATCATCTGAAGAGAAAAACAGCTGCAAATCTCCAGCAGAAATGTCTTCATTGGTTTATTTGAGTTTTACACGTGAAAGCGAGAAAACAGCTCAATGACGGCGCGCTACGTCCTCATTTTAGTAGTTTTACGTGGCTCATTATAAGCTAATCCCGGATGATTTTCTAACCCTAACTATGTATTTTTGTTGCCTAAACATAGCTAATTCCATTTCACAATGTTAGCTATGTGTTTAAACAGTGCCTGTTACATTAAATGGAATGGTCACATTATTAGAATTTGCACCATGGTCACATGTTACGGTTACGTTTATAAAGGCCACCGTGTTGGCAGTAAATAGAACGGTGGTACATACGTTGTTTTGGGAGTCATTGACAATCAACCTATTCTGTCGTTTGTGTATAAGGACGTGTTGGTGAAACAGTCTGGACCATCAGCATTATAATGTGTGTTGCTCCTCAATTAAACTCAAATTTAAAATCATGACTTTTCCATGTCTGTGAAAATGTTTCTGAAGGGCACTGGCAACTGGCTCTTTATGATTATAGAATACTAGATTGAATAAAGAGATGTGTTCTTTTTCTTTTTATCCACTGTGTTCTCGGTGCTTTTCACACCCCTGTTTGACATTCGGTCTGTTGGCTGGAGAAAAATTTCAAAAAACATGAATTACTTATCTGAAAAACGCCTCCAAAGGCATTACATTTTGTAAATATTTTTTTTATGACACATAGAGTTCATTCTGTATAAAACTATATATTGTTGTCTGAAATATTGTACTGAAAAAGGTATGCATTTCTGAAGAAAACAAAACGGCCTCTATTCGAGGCTCTGCTCAAATGAAAACTGGGATATTGTCCTTTATACTACACACTGAAACATTGACAACAGAGAGATATCCTGAAAGTCTAAGGAAACATTGCAGGTTGAAGGAAAGCATGTCCAAGACCTGATCTCTATTGAACAAAGGTCATATTTTCTTTTTCCTTTTGGCAGCTGGCTTTTGTCAAGAAGGAAAACATGTCTTTGAAAAAGGGGACTTTTCCTACACCTTGCAGTAGACCATTGGCAGATTGTACAGATGCCACATATGGTTGGATGTGTGTTAATGCCTGGAATGACCCAGACTGGTTTCAGTTTCGCACAGTTTCTGGTTTCTCTCGTGCCGCCGTCTCCCAGTCTGCTCTCACCATTTGTTTTGTTTTTTTCTCCTCAGCCCCTCTGAAGGATAAATTACAAATGATAAAAGTGTGTTTTGCATCCAATCTCTCCAAACACAATGCTGACGCCTCCAGTAATGAGGTCATTACTATGCATATCACAGATATCAAGAGGAATGAGCTTAAAAGCTTACGTGTTTAATTGATTAAGGCAAGCAGGCAGCCATGGCGCTTTGTAACAAAGGAGATTGTTTTCTCAAAGGTTGTGATATTTGAAAGGCATATTCAAAGAGATTTAATTAAATATTACTATACGTTGGCTTCTATAAACAAATGAATGTCATGCTGAAGTTCAATCCAGCTACATGTTGTTCTATCCCAGCTTAAAAATGGACAAGATCAATGTTTTTGAAATTATTCAAGATGCTATCAAACAGTCCATGTTTGATTAAATACAGCAGTTTCAATGCTGCAGTTATATTGGAATTTTAAAACAGCTTTTAATAACAAACTGGTGGCTTTTAACATGAATCTCAAAACCTTTGTGAGGCGCATTAGATTCCTCACTCTTTATGCCACAAACATGTTTCGTTCCTGTAACAATAAAAAATATGTTACGATATTTGGATTGTTTTAGTTTTGATGCAATACTTCAATTATAGTTCTATCTTTTAAATGTCTTCCTGTTTTTTATACTAAAGACTCAAGACGTGAAATTCAGTCAGGCTTAAGTGACAAAAGTGAGGGCTTGGGACTTGATTGTTGTGAGCTTTGATATGAAATATCCCAAAAGAAAAATAAGACAGCGTAAGGTCCTCAGAGCCTCACAGCTTGTATATTTAAAAATGTAGCATCTGCTTTGAGTGGACAATATAAGCACAGCTATACAAGCAAAATGTTCAATTGCTGTGTCATCTTAATGGTCGACATTCAGAAACTTGAAAGATTTTCTTATTTCCTGACTTGGACATGAAATGACTTGTCATCAAGGACTTGGGACTTGATTCGGACTTTGCTGGACAGGACTTGAGACGTGACTGGACATGATTTGGGATTTGTCTTCAAGATAGTTGAGACTTGATTTGGACTTTGTTGGACAGGACTTGATTGGACTTGAGACTTCATTGGGTATTTCTTGTGACTTGTTCTCAATGATTTGACACTTGATTGGTCTTGAGACTTGATTGGAAATTACCTGTGACTTGTTCTCAAAGACTTGAGACTTCATTGGGCATTACTTGTGACTTGTTGACTTGAGACTTAACTAGACATGATTCAGGATTTGTCTTGAGACTTGATTTGGACCTGGTTGCAAGTGACTTGAGACGTGACTAGGACTCGCCTCAAAAAATGTAACACAGCTCTGCTTTTTTGTAATAATATCAGATATTCAGAATCTTAAAATATGTTTCATTTCATACGCAGGATATTAATTCTTGGCCATGACAAAGCCTCAGTGTTCAGACGGCTATCAGCGTTGTAAAAGTGAAGAAAAAGACCCATTTTATTGCAAATCTTACAGATGCAGACAATATATATTTTTGAGCAGTAATCAGGGGGAAACATTCCTCCAATCAGTGCTGGATATCATGCCAGACGTGTATATAATTTTTAATTAAAGATACATTTTTGATGGATTAAGATCCACGTGGAGCCATTGTGTAATACAGCTGACCTGAAACATTTTGACCAACAGGATCTTTGTCACATACGCAGTGTTTCCTCCACCTGAGCAGCAGAGTCTTGGAAGCCCTGCTGCACTCTGCGGTGCAATGTGACCTGGATGAGAGCTGGAGGATACTTATCTAATGTGGGGCAGCGCAGATTGCATTGTATCCACGGGGCCGAGGAGCACAGAGCTGGGAAACTTCAGGGACACAATCTGTTTAAAGCAGATAGAGATGGCCTACTATCTTCACCAGTCCGTTCAGCTCTGCCTCTGGTCGGAGGCCAAAAGGAAAATGAGAGAAAAGTAATTGATTCATTTACTCCCTGCTGATTAAATTTCATCAGACAGAGACTAGATGAGACGTAGATGACAACAGTTTGGAGCATGGAGGCAGATGTTGCTTAACCTGCTTATTCTTTTAATGTTTCCATTAATTTACTTTACTGTTTTTGGCAATGATCAAGAGCTAATTCAATTAGGTTTTCAATAGTTAATCCTGACTTAAAGTGACTTTAATTGTTAATCTTAGACACAGCTGATCCGCCCTATACGCTCACTACGCAAGCTGCGTATGGCCCCGCAAATTACTCGAGGCCCCGCCTCCCCCTCGTGCCATAGCGCGTCAATTAATGTTTACAACATCCATGACAAAATGAAGCGAAACTATCCTTCTGGTCACGAAAAGAGGGGAAAAAAAACATCATGGGAATGAATTGCGGGAACAACAATCAGGTAAACTTGTGTTCGCTCCTCTCCAAGTTTGATGTCAGCAAAGTAAAGTTATGTTTATGTGCATTTCTATTGTTTGTTTTTTTCAGTCTTGCTAACCTAGCTGGTTAGGCAGGCAGTGCATCTCTTGGTCTGTGTCTAGCTGCTAATGCCAGTCACTTCCAGGGCTGTGTTTTGTGACTTTGTGCCTGACAAAAGTGAGAGTAAAATACAATTATTTATTACGTTTGATAAACGACAAAGTGCAACGGTGTTTGTTTACTGCAGCTTGGAAAAGATAACCGCGTCGGGTGTGTTATCATGCGTTAGGCACGTGCACGAAATGAAACGCGCATTTTTCAAGCAGAAATATATGTGAAGACCAGACAGACTGTAGGCTACAATATATGGGCATGAATGATGGTGTTATGGTTTCGGTATTTTACCTTGTATTTTGTTCCAATTTTGTTGCCTGGTTTAGTATATTTCGGTTGCCTGTATTATTATTTCTGTATGTTCCCTGTGTTTGTATATTTATTCTGTATATTTATTTTTAATTATCTCCTTGTCTATTGTGTTTACCCTGTCTTGACTGTGTTCTGTGTATTGTGCATTTTTTGGTTAATTCCTGTGTTGTGTTGTGTCAAGTTTCTGTGTTTACGTTATGTCATGTTTCCTGTCTGTTTTTCCCAGCTTCCTGTTTTATTTTGATAGTCTCATCATGTTTTCCCACCTTTGTTGATTGTCCTGCCCCGCCCTGATGTGTTTCACCTGTTGTATCACCTGTTCCTCATTTGTTCATTACCTCTTGTATTTAACCCCCGTGTTCGCTTTGTCTCTTGTCAGCTCATCTTATGTTTTGTCTTCTTTTGTATCCCCGTGCTGCCAGTTTCTGTGCTTCCTGTTTATTCCCGTTTTTGTGCTCCCTTGTTTTCTTTGGATGCCTTTTTGACTTCATTTTGGAAATTGTCTTTCGCCTGCCTGATATTCTCAGGACGCCCTTGGTTTTTTTTTTGTGTTTTGATCAATAAATCCTCAACCTTCTTCTGCCTCTCTGCAATTGGGTCCTTTAATCCTCTGCACCGCAACAGATGGCACTCTTCATCAAAGTACACATCATACATACTTTTAAGACACTGCTTATCTAGTCTCAGACAATGTGTAGTTAAAAACTCTAAACAACTGAACTAATTATGCAAGATGGAAAGCAATGTATTGACAATTTGACATTGATTTATAAGCTATATTGGATGTAAAATGTTGATTAGCTGGACATACTGGTCAATATGGATGCACATCCCTCAGTAAATACTAACCATAAATCAAGAAATGCTTCAACATGCATAATAATAAATAAATAAAAACTAACATTCTATGGCAAGCCATTTTAGCTTTTATTCATTCAGTTTATGCATTTTTGATATCAATTTGATTTTTTTACTATTTGCAATGTGAATTCTTGATTATTTTTACTAGTAGGGCCCCTTAGTTAATTTTTACCTACCAAATGTCTATTTTTGATATCAGGAATTACATGTTCACTTGTACAAAAGTTCATTCTTGATATTACTCCCAGTTATTGATATTTGCATCACTAGTTCACTATTTAAATATTACAAGAGCCAAGCCATAGTATAAATAGTATTTTATATTTGAAAATGTATGAAAGGAAATTGGGAGCCAGTTTGGGTCTGATGCAGCTTATAAAAATTAGGTATCTATAATTTGCAGGTGCTATGCGCTTAAGTTTGTCAGTAGAGGAGATGCTAGATCATCAGCCAGTACAAGCACAGACTCAGTTGTTAAACATCCAGCATCCACAGCCAGTACTAGCACAGACCCAGTACAGCCAGCTTCAGCAAAATTGGCACAGCCGTCTTCAGCAAGTACTAGCAACACAGACCCAGGTGAAGTACAGGCAGTCTCAGGCAGTACAGCACAGCCGTCTTCACTGAAGTGTCAGGTGTGACTGTGTGGCAATGGCAAATGGTTTACATAGCTCACGGCATCACGGATCAGGTAGAGGGCCCCTTAGCAGAATTTTGCTTAGGGTCCCAGGGAGGTCAGGATTGGCACTGATCTTAGATTTAAAAGTGGCCTTCGTATTTGTAACTTCGTAGGTGTGTTTGAAATCGTTCCCTATCATGGATATAGTGCACTATATAATGTGTTTACCATATTGTAGTGGTGTTCGAATACTCAGTAGTTAATTTCATTCACTATATTGTCCACTATATAATACCCACAATGCACAGCTCATGTGAGTGTACATCAAATGTACCCTACATTTTACTCCCATATACCACAATGCAACGCGGTCGGGTTTACCGGAGGAGAAGAAGGCTCAAAAAAATGAAAAGACAAACGGACCAGGCTTTCGTTTTATAAATGTAAGTCATTTAAGTATGAGCATTTCCAATGTTTGACACGTTAGTGACCTAGCTTTTCAAAAAATGTTAAACTATTGTAGGACGTATTATAAGTATTTTTGTTTCGGTTTGTTTACATGATGCTTGGCGCAGCCGCTTCGTCACACAAACATCTGCCGCATCTACTGACACAATGATGTAGAGAAATGTTCGGTGTAATGTCTGAAATCTTGTTTGTTCATTCGCAACATAGTTCACTATTTAATAAACACTCTATCGCACATATCTTCAACGGGGGTCCGGGACCCCTAGGGGGTCCTCAGAGTCACTGCAGGGGGGCCTCCAAATTATTAATTTTTGAAAGTTTTTTTTCAAAAATTAAAATGTTGTAACATGAATCCTACATATTATTAGCAAATATAAATCCCCTCTGCTTACTGGCCTATAGGTAAGGTAGTCACTAAGTCAGCCATCCACAGATACCGTTAATAAGGATTCACTGTGCCACATGTATGTATGTATGTATGTATGATTTATAAAATTATGCCAACAATGTTGAATATGTGTGCATGAGCAGTGATTGACACGCAGACGTTGGTGGAATTAGAGTAAAAACAATATTATCAAAAAGCTTAACATAATTTATTAAGCATCTAAGTAAAGTGTGTGCTCAGGGAGTAGAAATTATTATCTCCACTACATCTTTGAATGTGTGGAAACCGTCTGGTTACAGCTTTTCTGCCAGTGTACTCGTCTACCTGGTGTTTTTTTTTCTTCATTAAACTAATCTAAACAATCCACAAGAACTTCCTGACACACATTAAGCATTAATGTTTTTTTTTAACCTAGACTTTACACCTGGAATAACTCTGATCTTGATTAAGGAAAACAAATGACAATTTAACATGAGGATGAAACCTAACCCCTTTGGTATGCTCCAGACATGTGTAAAGGCAAATATTTTTATTGCAGTTGTGACAGTCTGCTCTTTAAGGCGATCATGGTGTAGTACTCAAATAAAGTGACACAAGTATAGTTGTGTGAAGAATTACAAAAGGGAGCTTTTGAGGGAAGTTAAAACCGTCCCAATTTACACACCTCAGCATACTTTGCCAGTTGCAGTCGGTGTGATGATGGCATCGTTTGTTTCATACATAAGTTAATAATAATAAGCCTCTCTAAATCCGAAGTTCTAGCTGCTGTAAGAAGATCCAACAATCACTTTGTTTTGAAGCATTTTGCTGTTAAGAGTTCACCAAACCACTTGTGAGGAAGTGGATTTAAGTTTCTGTTTTAAAGGACAAATCTTTTAATTAAAACATTTTGTAGTTCATAAAGGGCAGATAGTTCAGTATCCAGTATATCTAAACTGTGTTTTGGAAGTAAAACAGAAAGTAAGCACACCTGAATGTTGGTAATACTCACTCATTGTACGAATGAAAATTGTGCACAACTACGCCATATATGGTAGGTTAAAGGGGTGGTTCAGAATTTTGGACATAGGACCTCATTTCCAAGTTAGCGTGTTATATATCAGTGGAGACAGTTTTCATCACTTTTCATCCAGTCCTTCCAGTTGCAGAGTTCGCTGGTGCTAAGCTAGCGCAAGTCAACAGTATCTGCTAGCCTGCCACTAAAACAGTTCTTACCCACTCCACAGTACACCCAAGGCAAATAAATTATAATGCCAGACTATCGATGTAAATGTCTGTGTTGATAGAATAACGTTAGAAATAAAACTACCCTTGCATTGCAATAGTTATACTTTGTTCCCTGTAGTTGGTAGCATAGGCTACAGCAGTGGCGGAGTGATATTACCTAGGCTACTGAGAAAGCCGGTTTCCATGACAATCACACAAGTTTATTTACCTGCCGCTGCAATTTGCATGTAAACTGTCCGAGCTTACATGACTTTTCTGACAGCAATTACCTAAAGTTAGTGGATAGCCCAGCCAGGTATCTGCCAAGAGTGTAGCTAACGTTGTACTCTCCACAATGCATTGAACTGTAACGTCATCTCCACTAACGTTGTCAGTCTCAATCTATCAGTAGCAGCTAGGCTAACGTTATGAAAGGGGCTAGCTTTATTAGCTAGAGTAGCCTACCAAAAAATATTACCTGTTCATCAGTAGTTGTTGGTGCATCTGGAAAGACGGATGGAACCGCATTCGTTCCTTTTAGATTACGGGGTTTTTCAAAGTCGTCTGGTCTAAAATGATCACTAGACATTTGACATTTGAGTAGAGTCTCCGCCTTGATGTCCAAGCCAGCAGCAAGAAGCCACAGTTGGTTTCTTACTGGATCTCCCAATGGAAATTTGTGGAAACTTTGTGGTGCCCATCTGTTTGGTTTATTTTTACAATTTCTAAATGCACACTGAAACAACATGTTGCCTAATCCTTAGTTTCCAATCCAATGCTTCAATACCACTGGACTAGGCTACTACTAGGTGTCCCGACTGTAGTACGCCTCTCTGTTTACTTTTCAGCGCAGTACAACTGGGCAAAGTAAAATTCCGCCGCTGCAGAGAAACTAGTCCCTCAAAATGTAATGCGATCATTGAGATGCAAGGGTAGTTTTATTTCTAACATTATTCTATCAACACAGACATTTGCATCGATAGTCTGGCGTTATAATTTATTTGCCTCAGGTTTACTGTGGAGTGGGTAAGACTGTGTTAGTGGCAGGCTAGCAGATACTGTTGACTTGCGCTAGCCTAGCACCAGCAAACTCTGCAACTGGAAGGACTGGATGAAAAGTGTTAAACGGTTTCCACTGATAAATAACGCACTGGCTAACTTGGAAATGAGGTCCCTCCCACTGAGCAAGCGACGTCTGTGGATGTACAAAACAGGTTGATATCACGTCCGTCCGTCCAGGCCATGATCTGAACGTCCATTGACAGCCAGAAACAGTTGATAAATGACACTGAGAAATGATGTCCAGTCAGGCCATAATCTAGACGTCCACTAACAGACAGAACTAGTTGAGAATAGACGTTGACGCTGGCTATAATCTGGATGTCCATTGACAACTAGAATTAGTTGATGAATAACACTGAGAAATGATGTCCAGTCAGGCTATAATCTAGACGTCCACTAACAGACAGAACTAGTTGAGAGTAGACGTTGACGCTAGCTATAATCTGGATGTCCATTGACAACCAGAATTGGTTGTTAAATAACACTGAGTAAAATATAAAAGAAAAAGATCCCAGTTGTGGTGGAGCGACAGCATGGCTAAGAGACAGCGTGTCTGTGTACATCTTTCTTTCTTTTGTGGGACATCTTTCCATGGCTATATAAATGTAACGGGAATCTGAAAAGTGTCATTACTAGCGTTAGGGTTAAAAAACACAACTTTTCAACCATAGCGCAACTTGCACAACATGTTTTATTACACTATTTAAGTAGGTTACATTTTTATTTGTATATACATTGTACATAATTTCCTGCGTATATATATATATATATATATATATATATATATATATATATATATATATATATATATATATATATATATATTTTTTTTTTTTATGTAGAGCAGAGATCTTCAACAGGGGTCCTCAGAATTACTGCAGGGGGGCCACCAAATTGTTATATTTTTTTAAAGTTCCCAAGAAAATTAAAATACCTTAATATGAATCCAACATATAATTTGCAATATTATTAGCAAATATAAATCCGCTTCACAATTTGTGAATCAACTCCTCTGTAGACAGGCTAACTGGCCCATAGGTAAGGTAGTCACTAAGATCCACAGATACAGTGAATCCTAAGGATTCACTGTGCCACATGTGTGTTTTACATTAAAACATGATTTATAAAATCATGCCAAAAATTATTATTTTAATAGCTTAGTATTCTATGCACTAAATAGGTATGAAAAAGGCTTTAGGCTGACCTACACGTTATAGGCCCAGATTAATATTCAACTTAATTTCATAGAATATAAGTAGTACTGGGTCCCTGATCTGTCTCTTTTACTTAAGCGGTCCTTGGCTTAAAAAATCTTGAAGACCCCAAATGTAGAGTGTTCTTGTATTTTATTTATTATTTATTGTATATCTGTATGGGTGTTGTGTACTTGCTGCTGTAGCACAGACATTTCTACATAGCTAATCTTTTGTTTTAACATGTTTAAACATATTCACTGCTGTTTAAAAACACAAGTTAAAATATGTTTAAAACATGCTATGAACATAACATGTAATGTTGCTCTTCAATTTAAAATGTTCGATACAATATACAAGCTGCTTCATAATGACCATAGACTGCTAATATTATACAGTCTATGATCATGACACACTACACACATGCACACACAATGCATTTGTTTGGTTGCTTGTCACTCAAAAATTCTAAATTCAAATTAGCTGCAGGTGATTGGGCGTGGAGAAAGAAAAGGGCGGGGGTTTACGAAATTGAAAAAAGGCGGACTGCGGAGGGTCAGAGGAGTGGTTGACAGAGAAGCAGACACATTGGGTAAGTTTTGTATTTATTATTGATTTAGCTAGATAATAAATAGATGGGTACTGGTTTGACTGAAGTTTAGTTAAGCTAATCAATAGCTAACCATTGTGTGTGCTAGGTAAGCTGAAGTACGTTTACTCTAGTTGGACTTTGTTACCAGCTCATGCTAGAGCCAACGTTAGCTTGTCAGTGTTAGCTTAGCTAAGTAACGTTAGCATTGAGTTAAACGTTATTGTTATAGCTAGTTAAACTGGAATCTTCAGCTGGGTTTGTAGTTTGAAGTTAGTCCGTTTGAATGAAGCACAGACAGACTGCCTGGCAGGTGGTGTGTTTGTGGCTTTGTTTTTAAAAGGACTTTTAAAGAAGTTTGTTAATATATTTTATCAAATGTTTTGAATTGAGCAGTCATTAACTTAAAAAAGTCGTCAATAGTGTGCTACTGTGTACCAACAGGCCTATAACCATGACGTAAGTTGTCACATTTACTGTGAGCAAAGATTTTTATCCAATAGTAAAATTAGTTCTAAACTGTCTCTGGTGTTGGTAATTTTAGCTAACGTTACCACCAGTACCAGGGTGTGCTCAGGCACTGCAATGTTACACCATAATATTACTGATAAAACTGCATGTGTTTTATATGTCAAAGGGATTTAACAAACCATTAAGAATAGACAGTAGTTGGGTTAAGTCAAGCCTTGATACTTATTACTGTTGAGAAACTGAAAAAAATAATCTATATAACTTTTTTTACACCATGTGTTTCCATCCGTGATGTGTGTATGTAATAATATTCAGGATTAAACAAATGCTGATTAAACATTTTTCTTTGTTATTGCAGCTGCTGTCTTAAAGTGGGAAAGCAAGGGCACAGAACATATTTCCCGTGCCAAGGCAGACCACTTTACATAACCCTGTACTGCAAGACAGCACCTCTTCTCCCTCCAAAGTAGGCCTGCACGATATTGGAAGAAAACTGACATTGCGATATATATTTTTTTCAGTGATAAGAAAAAAAGACGAGATGACATACAGTAAAAAGCTCTCTTTGGAAATAATAAATAATTCTTGACTACTGATTTCGTAGGGGAGTGCATCTACATAGAAAATAAAAATAACAAAGGAAAGTTTCTTATGTGAACCAGTCTTTGTTGAACTTTAATGCTTTACAAACAACCAAAGCAAGTACGTGCTGTGACTACTCTTTTGAAGAGATTTTGGAGAGGGAAATTAGGTAGAAATACACTAGTTGACTGATGTGACACCATTGTATTCATATAATACTCTCAATCCAGGCTAAAGTCAATGATAATAATAATGCATGCATGTTGCTTCCTATAACTTTCAGGTGATGGTTGACTAGCGGGGCCTGCTTTGGTTGTTTGATAAATTGTTCAACATTGATTGTGATTGGTGGTTTGCTGTGCATGCAGAGCCTGCATGTCACACACTAGCAACAAACTGTGTATCCAAGAACACTTAATTCAGTGTAAATGACGTTATCAGACACAGACTGCTATTGTAGTTAAGTGTTACGTTTCCAGCGTCGCCGCTCTGAACCGTAACGTTAGTTGGGATAGTTGTTGGGACGCCTTGTTTCTTTAGGCTCATACGTCACATACACACGTTGCCCACATGGCTACCTGTTTTAAAGGGGAAGGGTTGCTGGTGAGAACAGTGAAAGTTTTTACTTTTCTATCAAGCAGCAAAAAAGTTTTAGCGTCAACATCGCAACGTCCTGCGATGTGACTATCGCGCATGCACACATCGCGATGTAGACGATGAAACAAAATATCGTGCAGCCCTACTCCACAGACTGAGGAGGTTCAACATTGACTCCAGGATACTCTGCAACTTCTACAGGTGCATCATTGAGAATATCCTGACCGGCTGCATCACTGCCTGGTATGGCAGTTGCTTCACCCTCACCCAGAAGGCTCTACAGGGGGTGGTTAAAACTGCACATCACCAGGATGGAGCTGTCATCTACGGGGGACCTCAAAATCCAGTGGAAGAAAACCAACAGGATAATCGGAGACTCAAATCACCCCAGTCAAAAACTGTTCTGCCTGCTGCCGTCCAGGGGGACAGTAGCCTTCCGCAGAATCTGGACCTGCACCGCCAGTCTCAGTTTGTTTCATCCCACAGAACAAGACAAAGCAAGAATGTTGAACTCTTGAGCTCATCACAGGACACTTTACCATAATGTCACTTTACATTTTAATTACTTTTTACTTACTGTTTTACAAACTGTTTACACCTCTCTCTAACCACCCACTTCATTAGATACAGATAGATAATGTAATGCAATAGCTCTGCCATTAATTATACTTTTACAAAGCTTCAAATGTATAACTCTACATTATGTTTCACCCCCAAATCAAAAATACAAATGTTTTCTGTCTCTTACTTTAAGTATCCATTGTTTTGGTGTGAGTTGCTCAGTGTCAGAGATATCAGAAATAGAGTTGCCTGACTTTTTTTAATATAATGCCACTATATCGCACTCGGCTTGCGGTGTTTAAAGCACAAAAGAAACATTTTTTTGTTGAAAAACATAACGGCAATGTTTTTTCCAGAAATCATGACTCAATTACTCAGGATTACATGCAGACCTCTTTGCAAGCAGTTTCATGTTGGAACTACAAAAATGAGTATGCTGTACATGAAACTGCTCACAACAAATCTGTAATTAATCAAAAAAAGGCATCTCTATGGCCGATATCTCCAAAACTCGGCTACTCGCACCAAAACAATCTATGATAAATAGCACTACAGGAAAAATATTTATTTAGATTTTGGGGTATACTGTCCTTTCAACCATGACCTTAACAATTTTTTAATGTATTAGCTGTTAATATTTTGCTGAGAACCTTATTAAAGATTAAAGTTATCTCTTAATTTCAAACTGTCATTTTTAATAGATTTCAGGTATTTCCAATTGTAAATACGGCTACTAAAATGTCTTGGACAGATGCATCTGAGGGATATTATTTTCTATGTACAGTTTTAAAGAAGTATTTCTGCACACTGCCTACTAAAATCAGTTTTATTAAATACCGTGTGGTGTTCCAGCATTGCAATAATAACCTACATGCAGGTTTGATGACCAAAACATGGTATTCAACAAAGCTAATAGTAAGTAAAGACATGGGACTCTGGTCTCGTTTACAATTACTATTTTTTTTCTCAATGTTCTTATCTTGTTTTTAACTCAGTTTTTTTTTAAAGTTGAATCCTTGCAAATGTTAAACGTTGGGATTTTAATGTCTGTGCGTCTTTAACACGTCTTTAATTGACATTTGTATTACGTCCAAAAAAGCCTTTCAAAACAACTTTTATTCTGGCTGCCTTTGGGACGTCTTTTGGGTGACGTCTATACAACGTCCAGAAAAAAATGCACACTGGTCCAACAATTACGTCTTTAACACATTTTTAATTGACGTCTGTACACCGTCCAGAAAAGACGTATAAACAACTTTCATTCTAGCTTCCCAGAGGACGTCTTCTGGATGTTCATAAATCACGTATTTAATGCATCTTTTATTGACGTCTATACAATGTCCAGAAAAGACGTAAAATACACTTTCATTCTGGTTCCTGTGAGGACGTCTTCTGGATGTCAAACAATGACGTCTATTATACGTGTTCTAGACGACTTTTTGCTCATTGGGCTATGTCCAAAATTCTGAACCACCCCTTTAAAGCAGAAAACAACAGATAGTTTGGGTGATAAATTTGCCTTTTTGTTTTTTCTCTTCCAAATAAGCTTGGTTAACCTGGAGGTTGGTGTACAACTTGTCCGATTGATCCCGTTTCTTGCCATCTTTGATGTTTGGCAATGTCATTGCATGGTAATTTTATCATTACAGATAGAAATGGTGACCACAACTACTTTCAAAAAAATCATTACCAAATTGTAGTAAACTGGATAATCCCTTAAAACCCATTCTGGAGCTTGGCTAGCGAGGCTTAATCCCTGGCCAGAAAACCTGTCCTGAACACTGAATCGTTATCACTAGAACAATCATCAGCTTGACACGATGGATCTGTGAAAAAATCTAATTTATCTGCAAAATAATGCCTCTAACAAGAGCCAACAGCATGACAGCATGTCTCACACACTCTGCTGCAATGTCACGTAAGTCAAGTGAAGCTCAGCCACGTCTGGAGACATCTTGTCGAGGAAACTGACCACGGATCCAGTCAGCACCTCTGGGCTTGGCTGTTCCTTTTGTCATGAGCTAATGTAAGCGCGGATGCACACTCGCCTCCCCGGGCCGGATGCTGGTCTCTACCCCTCGGATCACAAGTTCAATTAATTTCACAGTTGGCGGCACCCACAGTCATTTTGCCAGGGCCTGTTGTCTGGAACTGGAGAGAAATGAGGAAAAAAATTATGCACTCCGAGCCGCAGCCGCTCCTTTTCCTCCTCGTCTCCATGCTCTTCACCCATGAAGGCTCCACTCGCCCGGAGCCACATCTGATCTGATAGGGCCACAGCTCTGCAGCATATTAAAGCTCACATCATGACGATAAGAGAGAGATGAGTCGGCAGCATGCATCATTACTGAACCATAAAGACATCTCTCTTCCATCCCATTCAACAGAACATTTTAGAATTGATTTAAATTCATGAAAGAGTTGAATTAATTGACAGTCTGCAGATCAATCACATCACTTAAATGTTGTCTTGAATGCAAATGCAAATGATGGTTTTTCAGACGTGACCTAAAGTTCAGCTCCACCTGACTGAGTAAAATGTATAAAATCTTCCCTGGACATTGGCTGAGTCTAATACCGATGTTATAAACTTGTGGTATGGACATTTCAAACATATAAACTGAAATGGCAGCACTCCAAAAGCCCTGAACAACTCAATATTCTGGCCTCCGTTTACCATTTTATTTTAATAGGCTGATGTATTTTCTCAGAAAAGACACCATTAAGCAATAATCCACAGGTGTGTGGGTGAGGTGCTGACTTCCAATGAAGGAAATTCACTCGACTCTCAGTAAAAGTGCATTTTTGGTGGAACTAAAAATTGCAAAATAAAAACCTATGCATGCAACTTCAAATATATGCACTTAAAACACAATTTAAAGCACCACTTTACTACAATCTTGAATGAATGAATCATGAATTCAATTCTGGATGTGATGTGATTATACTGTATATACATATTTCAGAAGTGAAGCTTCATTGTATTCAGTATCTGTCAGATTATTTTACCTGATGGGAATTTTAGCAATGTTGTCACTGCAACAATGTTATGGTTAAATTAGCCTATTTTTTACAGATTTCAATCCATTTTTGGTTGACCTTTTGGTATTAAACTTCTTAAAATTGAGGCAGTTTTCACTCCTTCTCAGACAGGTCAGGCCACTTAGACAGACTGGGCATGTGAGGAGGGCTGTACGTGTTCTCGGAAACATTTCATAACTCAATTGCATCCAGTTAGTTAAAGGGGTTTGATAAGGTGTGTTTTGTATTATGATGGCTTTCATAGCAGCATCTAATGGCTAGTATTCTATGCAATAGGTCTTTTGTATGGCACTAACAACTCAACTTAATATCTATCAACCCATCATTCCTTGTTTCAATATCGAGTGTCATCAAATCTAACAAGCCACAACACCAGAATTGTCTTAGGCTGTATGTTGTTTTAGGAGGTATTAGAATGTGTTGGCTCTGGCAGGATGTATTACAAAACTATTATTAAAAGTGCAACAAATTACATCTTTGAACAAGAAGATTGGAGTTGTCTAAATACTCTTTAGAAATGCATTTGGACTTCACTGTCTACAGTGTACCAGCACATACAGAGGATATTAAAATATGAAGTGAGACCACCAAAGTGAGTTGGCATGCCCAGAACTAATGAAAAAATATTTGCATGAGATAAATGTTCAGTCATTGACCTTCTTGACACTGACTTAAGCCCTATTCGCACAGGATAAATATCATCTGGGGATTTCCTGTGATTTAGAAATGACCCCCCACATCTGAGTTCCGTGTGGCGCATTCGCACGGGATAGGCAAAGCCTGCTTTTACTCGAATTTACTGACATATCTGTACCCCGAGATTTGGATTCCCGGAGGTGCGCGGAGGACGGCCAGGAAGAGAGGCCGCCGCACCGCACTTGGGTCGGGGTTCCGTATCTTTTTGGGCCAGGCCCGGTAGAGGCTACCAGAGGCTCACACCCTATCATCCCCACCACAGCGGCACCCACACAGCATCGCCGTCAGCCCTCGGACAAAGCCGCAGAGAGCGCGTCAACTTGGGGACTTAGGTCTCCGGTCGGGCAGTTGTCCAGACTAGGATGGTCATGAAAGGCGGCATTCATTTTCTATACTGATTATCCTATTTGATGTCTTTGGAGCCTACCTTACCTGCTTTTGCGCTATGGAGGGAAACTACAGCACCCAGAGGAAGCCCAGAAAGAACCCAGCTCGCGATCCAAAACCTTTATACTGTGAGGCAAAAGAGCTGCTGTGGGCTGTACACCCAGCTCAGTTGTACGTACTTAGAATAATACCTAATGCTGATGGCGCGCTGCAAACCACATTATACCCAGTGATGAATGAGAGCAAAATGGGTAAATATTATAATGAACCATCGTGCATTCCTGCAGGCACTCAGCTGGTGTTGACTGTTAATGAGTGCTAAAGAAAAGTGGCCACACTGCTTGTTGAAACATCTCTGATAGATGTTTCACATTACATGCGAAAAAGGCCCCCATTAGATTATCCAAACCTCACATTTCAACCAGCTCCCCTTTGCTATGCTTTGCTTTCCTCTCCTTTCTTTTCCCCATCTTGTCTTTGCCACTGTGTCAGGCCTGATAGTGCGTGCTGGTTGCTTTTCCCTGACAACACACAAGGGAAGGTTCTAATCAGTGCCGCTCACTCTTACACAGCTCTAACACCTATGTCTTATTTCACAGATGTGCACAGTAGTGAGCCTGCAATCCCTGATCTTACAGCCACAGCGTGCTGCTGTACGGATGCTGAATATTTCATATTGGTACAAGCGAGGCCTCCTTCAACTGTGCTTTTTTCTTTTTTTGAAGAGCTAGATTTATGAATGAAGCCTGGTGTGTGTAGGATGCATCACTCGAACGATTGCAGGTCTGCCCGAAGGGTCAGCGGAAACTGGTGGGTGGAGGAGCACTCGGCTTCTCCCGTTCACAGAAAAACATTCGGAGGCAGTGACTAACGAAGCATTTAGAGGAGAAGACTCCACCAGTTTCGTCAACCTGCAGATGAGTTGCAATCGTAATTTCTGATGCCATTTTACATACAATTACCAGCCATTTGTGCCTGGAGCGAGAGCTCGCCGCAGCTCGCAATTTGACACTCGAGCAGCAGCAGCAGCAGCCGTGCTGTGTGGAGAGGAGTGGGAGGTTTGATGTGGAACAAAAATCACATCTCTACCCAACTGGGTGCTGATTTGTTTGTATGGCAGTTTCCTGTCTCTGTGATGAGCTCATTGTGCCTTTACCAAGTCCTTTGTGTGTGTGTGTGAGTGTGTGTGTGTGTGTGTGTGTGTGTGTGTGTGTGTGTGTGTGTGTGTGTGTGTGTGTGTATTCTGATTGTAGATGTGTGAGCATTCCAGATTAGATCACTGTCTATGTATATGCTACAGTCAACAAAAGATACATTTTGCTAAATTGGGAGATATAGTTTTTATCGGACGGCCATAATTTACAAGCTATAGAGTAACTCAACTTTAACATTATGTTTTAATCCTGGACTCATTTTATAGTGTTACGACAGAAGTTCAATCCTTTTTTATGAGAGAAAAACCAATAATTTTGTCCACTTGACACCCAAAAATTTGGAAAATCTAGAACGTATCCCAGGACACTTCACCCTGAAACTACAAGGCAACGCAACATATACTGTGAATGGAACTAAAGCTGTTCTATGCTCTCCTCAAAGCCACCAGACTCCTTTGACAAAAACAGTAGTTTTACCTCACAGAACACAGAAATGGCTGATCTACTGCTGCCTCGATCGGTTAGTTTGTTTGGTGTGTTGAAGGGATAGGAACTAACAAAATAACCAAACAAAGTAACCGATTGAGGCAGCAGTAGACCAGAAATTACTGCTTTTGTCGATGTTGTCTGGTGGCTTTACCGAGAGCATAGATAATGGCTTCAGTTCCCTCGCGTAAACTTAAACGGGGCTTTCTGATGGCAAGGTAAAGCGGGGAAATATTCTAAATATATCATGAACTTAAACTGACATTGATTTTTTTTAGGTGGGTCTTTTTTAAAGTTTCTAAAATATGTTTATCGGCTGCCCCACGTCCACAGCAGTACATTGCTTAGCTTCTGTGACAGCACTCCTGTCTGCTTCTCCAACCTGGGGGCGTGCCAACCGCCGTATATTGTAGGTAATACACTGACTATGAATAAGTACCTCCTACAACCCCTCTTCAAAATATCTGAACTATCCCTTTAAGCTAAAAGGGAGATGTTAGGATTTGAATGCATTTTTTAATTTGTGAAGGTTTTTTTAATTTAAGCTAAAACAGGGTGTTAAGTTGCTCTTTTAAAATATTCTGTTTTATTTTCACGGGTAGTAACCTTGCTCATATTTAAAGATGGAAAACTATCAGTGTGTATGTGTGAGTGTTCTGCGTTTAAACGTGTTCTGAAAAAGAGCCCTCTTTGTTTTCCAAATGAGGACATTGTCCTTCACAACACAGCCATTAACACTCAGCCTCTTCTCGCCACTCAAAGGCTTTTTCTCATCTTTGGTTGTCAGCTTTTTTCTTGAATTATTCTGTCCTTCTGGCAGCTTTCTGGTTTGAATGCACTCACTCGTTATTGTAAAGGGAGAATACTTCCCCTAAGATAAAACAACGCTGCCTTGGGCAGGCCTGCCTACTGTATCACAGCTAATTCCTTGCATACCAAGACAAGCTGTCCTCTTTTAGGTATTGGTATTTGGTCGTGGCCACTGTGCTGACAGAAGCATTTCCATGTCCAGATCTGCCTTGTCCTTGCCCTCCACTCATAATAGATATTGACAGGTGCAGTGCAGATAACGCTAATCTGCATCCTAACAGGATTTCACGTGTCATTTAATGCTTTCTCATCGCTGCCGCATTCAATTCACAACTTTGTTATGCTGCTAATAGCATTTCAGCGTGGCACAGCCCACGGCCTTCAGAGTGAAGGATGTGAAAGTGGAGCCTGACTCATTCACAGGTTTGCTGTCTGGGCTGAGCATGTGAACTGATGCTTATTGGACTCTTGGCATGATGAAAAATATATATCACTAAACTGCAGCAGTTATATGGCGCTTTTCTATTACATGGTACATGCTCGACTCTACTCGCCTTTTTTGGTTTTCCATTACGAAAAAAAGTACCTGGTACCTGCTAACAAGTACTTTTTTGAGTACCACCTCAGTCGAGGTTCCAAGCGAGCTGAGCCGATACCAAATGGTGACGTGAAAGCGACAGAGGGGGGTGTACTGAACAAACCCGCTATTTTTAAATAGTTTAGCCAGCTGTGTTTTATTTTGCTGCCTCCAGCTTAATTTGAAACAAAATGTGTCTTCTGGCTGTGGCAACAACACACCTTCGACGTTCTGTGTGTGTGTGTCGCGTTAGGTCACGGCAATTTACTGCGGTGCCACTTGTTTACAGTTCTGCGGAGGCTCCAGGCAGAGCTTTCGCCGTAGCCTACAGTACACACACACATGCCTGCTCTACGCACACACTTGCGCACAAGTATAAACATCAGGCCACTTACATAGGATATAGCGAAAGCTCTGCGTGGAGCCTCCACAGAACTGTAAAACAAGCTCAAGTGGCCTGATGTTTATACTTGTGCGCTGGTGTGTGCGTCGAGCCGGCATATAAGAGGACCAGCCACGCTGAGGCGGTACTAAAATCTGCAATGGAAAATGGACACACAGTGTAGGTGGCGAGTAGAGGCGAGTCGAGCAGGTACCATGTAATGTTTCTAGGAGATTGACACATACAAGGGACTAAAAGTCAGGATATCTTCGATCATTTCTTCTCTAATCTGTCTTTTGTGAGTATCCCAAATTTATGGAATTTACATCGACAGAATGCCTTTTTTGCACTGTTGCCAGTTCCTAATATCTCCTACCATTTCAGAATTAGTTATCCTCAGTGTTTCCTGACCTGACCTCCACACCTACCTGCACACCTGCTTGTGCAATAGGAAATACATATGCTTTGCTTTATGTTTTAGTTTTTTTTTTCACACTGCGTCAGAGATGTTAGTTCACTGAAAAATAAAATGCAATTTATTGCAACAACACAACAAAAATAACAGCTTCAAAAACTGAAGATGAAGGTGCTATAGGACTGTCCAGACAGAAATGATCTCCTCAGTAAAAATACACACAAGGATCCTGCAGATCAATGCATATGTTAAACAAATACATCATACTCCCCACCACAACCTGATATATGAATTCACAGGAATATATTCTGAAATGACTGCCACAAATGTGTGTGTGTGTGTGTGTGTATGTATGTATGTATGTATGTATGTGTGTGTGTATATATATATATATATATATATATATATATATATATATATATATATATATATATATATATATATACACACATACACACACACACAGATACTATATGTGGTAGCCTCAGTTTTAAAATGGAAGGACGATATATATTTCCAATTTGAGATAAAGAATGTTCGGAGAAGGTATGTGCTGCCTTAATAGATGAGATAGCGCATGTTGACGTTCCATCCGGTCAACTCTTTAGATGTGACTTCAGTGCACAGACATGGACTACATAATGCATGAGGAGAGGCTGGATCCAGTGTTAAGAAGCTATCTGTGTGTGTGTGTGTGTGTGTGTGTGTGTGTGTGTGTGTGTGTGTGTGTCAGGACATGATGTATGAATCACAGTATTCACTCTTTGCCATGCGGTAGTACGGCTTGTGGGATTCTCAGAGTGTGAGTTTCATCTAACCAACCCAATCATGTTCATTAGCCTCCTATTTAATGGACATGCAAGGTAAAGAGAGGAATCAATTCATATGATGCATTTGGCAGTTTGCAGACCTGTGCGCCGTGACAAGATGGTGTCCTCGCTGCTTCGAATCACACTCATTGAGAAAGAAGCGGGAATGACCACTCCGGTTAACGCTGCGCTGACTTAAAATGACCTGATAAAGACCAATCAGAGTCTTAGTTCTGCCTGAAAACTGTTCTTTGGGGTTTTCATGGAGTTTCACACAGCGAAAGGTTAAACTTCTTACTCACCCGCAACTCAAAACAAATATTGTGAGTAGCAAAGTCTGTGACTCCAACGGAGGAGCTAATAGAGAACACCAGCTTAAAAAATAAATTACGATTTGTGCCTCTGAATGGAATCAAGACTTAATCCATAGTGAATGTGTGTCGAACTTATTTGCATCCTGTTTGTCTCAGTTCTTGTATCACTCTCCTCTAAACACAACTTCCAGTGGAATTCTGATGTAATTACCGGTGTATGTTCATAGTGTTTTTCTTCTACAAACCTTTGTTTAAATTTATATTTTAATAGTTTTTGTTGTACGACATGTGTCCTACACACCCAAAGTTCACACTAAGAGCTGTTTTCACTATTTACCACCTAGACTGAGGTCGCTTATCTAATCGGTAGCTTTTAAGGAAGCCCATTGATAGAACAAAAGGAAACCCCATGAAGGTTCTGATGATCATTTTT
Source organism: Zingel zingel (assembly GCA_023566125.1). Lineage (NCBI taxonomy): Eukaryota > Metazoa > Chordata > Actinopteri > Perciformes > Percidae > Zingel > Zingel zingel. The sequence goes on along the minus strand of CM042325.1, from coordinate 20,637,564 downwards.
TTACACCATCTCATTTAGGACTATGTTCTCCACAGCTACAAAGAAAATGTGTTTAGTCATTGTTTGAATTGCGAGAAAAGTGTAAAAATATAAACATTGTTAAAGATGTGCTAAGTTAAGTGTCTCCTGATGACATAGAAGACAGTAGGCCTCTGTGCCGAGCTGACATAATAATTAGCCACGGCCAAATTCATCCCATAGACAAATGTTTTTAATGGTTTCTTCTTTCAAAGCTGGATGAAGAAAATTTGGTTATGTGAGCTTCTACATTTGTCATGTTAACCTTGTTACCACCTGTTCCTTCAATCTAGTGAACAAATGCCTCCTCTGCTATATTCGGACTATTTGATACATATTTCAGTCTCCCCTACTTGTTTTTAACCTTTTTGGAGAAAATCACTTCTACTGTAGTTATTTCTGAGAGTTATGTCGTTTGGTCAAAATGCCCAGCTTTACATGATTTGTGTGCGTCTGGGTTCATATCTGGCCCAGCGTGGGCCGCGACAAGCTTCCACCTGTCACACGTATCACCAGGATGAAAAGTTCACAGCTCGGTGACAGAAAGCTGAGGGGGTAAAGCTTTCACTGCTGTTTCACTCTGTGTGATGCCTTGTCTTTAAGTCTCAGCTCTGTGAATGCTTTGATCGTTTCAAGACGCAATGCTGCTCTTTGGTATTTTATGTTAGTGCTGTATGGATGTGGCCAGCTCTGAGAAGAACTGTGTTTATCAGCAGTAAAGGTTCAGCACAGCTTATAGTGTGGAAGATGAGACCTGTTCAAATTAAAATATCACCAGCGTTGTTGTTCTTCTACTTTCTGATCACCACAGGGAACACTACTGTACTACCTTCATGGGCAATGGACAGGTAGCTTGAATTTCGCAAAATAGACGTAGATTATGTGCTGTTATACAGGACACAGCTCTTGACTACAATCTTAACTTAATTGGCAGTCAGTTTTGTCTTGGCTTTACTTTGAGTCCATCTACATTAATGTTTCAGCCAACCAATCAACATTACCCACTGAAAAATACGTAATAAGTGTGTAATAATGAACAGATGGAATTAATGTAATGTGTGGGCCTTAGTTTAGAGGATAAAGGTGGGTCAGTTCTGTCTGTTATTTGGTACAGTTAGAGGCCAGCTCAGCCCTCTGTGCTCAACAGCTTTCAATCATGCAAAAAAAGCAAACATGTCACAGCTGTAAACAGACAAAGCACTTCACAATTGGCTTGTAATTCACCCATACTTAAATTCTAGTGTATTGCCCAAGGAGTCAGCCATGTGGATCGGAGGAGCCTGGGATCGAACCTCCAGCCCGCTCTACCTCCGGAGTCACAGCCGTCCCTTTTTATTCATAACACAAAGACTAAAACACCAACTGAAATTTGAGCAAGACAAATAAGGTTGCATGAAGCTGTACAAAAACAGATATTAAAAATAATTACAGTATACCTTATCAGCTCAAATTCTAAAGAGGTGCTGCAAAAGGAAAGAGCATCCACTCCACCCAGAACTGAGACTATTTGCAACAAATAAAATCTTGTTGCTTCTGCGTCCACACACAGTGAGACACTGACACTTTAGAGTGGATTTTAACAAGCAGTGGGTGAGCACTAGATCCAGAAAAAGCTGGACTCACCACTGTTCGATCTTTTTGAATCAATATAAAGCATAATCGTCAGGTTGGAAAATATGAGTGTCCAGTGTGCTGATGATGTCACATTACATGATTTATTGATCTACGATTCTCAAGTTTTCAGTTACCGCTTGCTCGAGTTCAGAGCCACTAACCGCAGCTTTGAGACGTCTGAGGATTCGGTAATGGAGGCAAACCGGGCAAGTGATACCTACTTGACACACTCTAACTCCCCACCATTTGCACTCAGCTACGCAGTCATGCACAGACACGCTGTAGGCCTGGAGGGACAACAGCGTAGGGAGGTGGGAGGACTGCAGCAGTGTGTCCCAATAAGACAAGGTCACCTTAAGTGGATTGGGATGTGGGGGGGAAAAGCAATTCCCTCAGGACGAAAACAGGGAGCAACTCATGAAAAAGTAATTAAGCAGGATGCACATCAGTGGATGCCACAGGCGGAGAAGGCAAGGAGAGAGATGAACAAGCCTAGAGGACGAAGGGGAATGTTTGTACACAACATATCTGGGAGATGTTCGCTAAAAGCACACAACGGGATCGTTTAACCTCGCACTTATTTTGGGTATACGGTGTGCTTGTTTCAAAACATGTGAAATTGATTAGTCACACTAAATATTTCAAGCTAAAATTAAAACATTAAACATCATCTGCTCACATGTGACAATTTGCTTTTCTCTGCTTTATTTATTATTATTTATTTAACCTTTATTTAACCAGGAAATAATCCCACTGAGATTCAGAATCTCTTTTACAAGGAAGTCCTGGCCAAGGCAGCAGCATCAAAGTCTCAACATACAGTAACAAACAGCAAATAACAGACTTGATACAAAACAGAAAAATTACATTAAACACTAAGAAAATCAGAATTCTGTAAAATGACATGTGCATTCAGTGGTCAGGAAGTCCTTTATCCTATTTTTATATCTTAAATCGTCCATGCTAATAAAATAATCTAGATTAAGGTGACTTTGTAGCTCACACCAAGATGATGGAGCAACAACTTTAAAAGCACTTTCACCAAACACAGTACCGGTTCGAGGAATGACGTAGATCATTTGCCTGTGTGACCGAAGGGTGCAGCTACTGATCAGTATATCAGTAGAGAACATAAATAAGAAGGCAGCTTGTGCAACATGGCCTTATAAAGAGACAAATCCACTTTCTCATACAACTTGCAATGATGTGTGCGGAAACAAAACAAAACGTAATGCAGCATGGTACACAGAATCTAACATTTTCAGCAATGCCGAATTTACATGCATATATAAAATATCACCGTAATCAAGTGCTGATAAAAATGTTGCTTGAATTAATTTCTTCCTTGCAATTTATGTGATTATAAACTAAATATCTGTTTGGGTTTTAGACTGTTAGGAAACAATTTCTCATTAAGAATACATACACACACACACTCTGAGACAAACTTGTGATTTTGGGTTAACCCTAACCCCCTAACCGTAACCCTTGACCTAAATTTACCTGAGGGTAAGGGTAGTCGTGATCGTAGCCCTAGGTTGTAGCTGATAGCCATCTTCACCTTTTCCTCTGTGTTTACTCTGATGTTAACATTTGAAAACCTTGACTGGCCAGGCCAGCAGGGCCTATCAGAGCCATCCCTATCATGTTGAGCAACATGGTGCCACATGCGATCCCCGTCCAAAGTCAACCACATGAGCTGTGGTAGCTACTGCTAGCTTGAGCTCATGTTCTCCACCTATTCCATCTTTGTTTACACTGATATTTACATTTATAAACTTGACCGACCAGCTGGCCATCTAGCCCAGGCTAGCAGAGTTAGCAGAAGGCTAGTAGAGTCAGCAGGAGTCTGGCAAGGTGATTTCCCAATCCTGATGAGCGACTCATAGCCACATGCCATCGTCGTCCAACATCAACCACATAAAGCACAGCTAATATTTCTGAAATAGACAATTCAGCATAAATTTAGCGAAGTTGTCAACGCCTTCTGGTAGATCAAGCTAGTTTAAAGACTGCTACTGCTATCAGGCCGCTAAAACGTATCAGCTAATACGTGCAGCAAGAGGGTGAGGGTTACAGTCAGGAATATTAGTCTTCAAACACCCACTTAGTTAAATCATACGAGAGGGATTCATGTACTGTTTTCAAAACTGCCATAATAACATTTCAATTTTAATTGACTGGTTTCCCTGCTGCCTTTTCCAAATGTTGTCTGTTTAATTCTTGGGGTTAGTCTGGCAAGTACAAAAAGTTTCTATTTTTTAAATGTTCTGCAAAGGGGAATAAAACACACAGCAGTTGAGAGATATGCCTTCTGCAGTGTGTGATAGTCAATTGGCTTCAGGGTTGAGTCATTTTAACATGTCACCCACAATGAATGTCAGTCAATTCATCACCAGCAGCAGAGCAGGTATTTTTAGGAAGATGTTGTCAGATTTGCCTCACTAAAAGTCTTCAAGGACCACTTTACTTGAATTTTTGACAATTATATAGGATATACAGTATTCTACATTTGTTAATGTTACTTATGCATTCTACATTTTTCTCATCCAAATTTAACCTGATTTTTAACCAAAACATCTTCTCACCTGCAAATAATTAATGGAGATTACACTTATTTGCTGTCCTGAGACCGTATTTGTGCGTCAGTGGGTTACAGCGTAGTAGTCTATATTCTTGATGTTCCACTTCCGGGATTGTTCCGGTGCCGCAGGAAATTCCGCCGGATGCATGTTTTTTCCGTTTCCTTCCGCTTTCTTTGTGTTGGAATTTTAAATTCGGTGGATTTATGAGGACAATGGTTAACTGCTCCTAAGATCTCTGCAGGGTAAATCCAGACAGCTAGCTCGACTATCTGTCCAATCTGAGTTTTCTCTTGCACGACTATTTTTCAGCGGCTCTTAGCGCCACCAATGACGATTGTGATTGATTTAAAGAAATGCCAATAAACCAGAGCATGTTTTTCTCCCATCCCGGAATGCTGTGTGGACTAGCCAGACCCTCCTCTGCTTCGCAGCGTGTGGATGATCTGGCAAAGCGAGACTACAGCGTAGTAACAAAGCCGACACATGTAAATGTAACTATAGGTTGGAGTGCATAGCCTTCAGAGATACTACACGGAGGCTGCACAAACTCGTCACTTTGAGCTGCTTGTTTTAACTACATGTTATGTGTGCTGGTAGACATTGTTGATAGTTAAAGCAACATGGAGCTAGTTTAAGAAAGGCTTTTCCTTTTCAGTAACAGAAGACATATTTTGTGATCTAGCAAACCCAATTCTGCTCTGCAAAACTTCTACTTGCAGCAATCGTCGCTGTACAGTATATCACAAAAACTCTAAAGTAAAGCTGTCAGGTTGCAATCATCGGTTCAATGTGTCAAACACCTTTTGACAAAGCATTCTCTGGGAATTTATGTCAATTACAGCAACAACCGTACATTAACTTGTGTGCTGAAAACTAGAGGTCTAAAATAATGGACCTGATTTGAAACCGACCCATAAAAAAAGCTACACAAAACTGACAAGCCTTTTTTATTTTTTAAAGAGACCTGAGGGAAGTCAGGACCAGTCAGAAATATTTACAGCTTTTTCTCTTCAATTGCAAGTGGATTGTATTTGTAAAAGAACCACAGTGATGAATATTCTCAAGAATAGTCATTGAAAACATTAATTAATATTATGTCAAGAATTTAAGATGACCATTATATTAGTTGTGAATCATGGACTGACAGTATTTGGATCAAGCGGCTTGTGGACTCAGATTCAATTAAAATGCTTTCTAACTCAAATACCTCTAAAACAGACCGAACAACTTAGTGGTAAGCATAAGACGCACTGTCACACATGGCTGAGCAGAAACTATTTAAGCTCAAATTTCATCAAGGAAAAAGATATCGAACTCATACTGTGATTGATGATTTCTGCAAAATACAGAGCAAAACCACCAAATAAACAAATGTTGGGATGGTCACTCTCAATCAGAGAAAAATGCTTAGTGTTGTAAAATCAAACTTTCACTTACCTTGCAGACACCTAAGAAGTGTTTATCAGCTGTCGGGACTCACATGGTTAATGACAGCAGCCATGTACAAGTCTGACACCCTCACCTGTCCATAAAAGCCATATCAATAAACTCTGTGACTGTAGGGCCATCGCTTTCATTCAAACCTGCTGTTAAACAACCACCAGTGGAAATATTGTGGCTCACAAAACCACCAACAGGAAAAAAAGTAATAAAATCTTACAACTTTGGCACTCTGCACCCAATGACTGCGATGTGATTATCGGCCAAGGGCACTCGAATGGTCCGTGTGTGTGTATGTATGTGTGTGTGTTTGTGTGCGTGAAGTGTGAGGGGCTTTTCTTATCAGGTGCGAGCAGAAAGCAGGTTGTGTGGCTTTTTCTCCAAAAGAAAACAGAACATTTTGAGAACGTACCGTAGGAGAGGGGGATGTCGAGATCGCCCTGCCAGGACATCTGCCCCGATTCGTCTATGGAGTGCTGCGCTGTAAAAACACAACAACCGGCCTCTTGTTTACAGCTCATTCTCACTCCAACACTGCTTCAGACTCATTAAAACTCCAAAGGAAGACAATAGTCAGAAAATCTACTACTGTGCCATGCTTCATTCACACTGGCCAAAATGTTACTTTGTCATTGGAAGTGTGGATTTAATCACAGATATGTGTCTGTGTCTGTGTGTGTGTGTGTGTGTGTGTGTGTGTGTGTGTGTGTGTGTGTATGTGTGTGTGTGTGTGTGTGTGTGGCCATTATGTGTAATGTCCAACTTTCGCTGAGCTGAAACAAAAGTCACAGTCATACTTCTACTACATTCATTTGGCAGAAAGAGAACGACAGCATGACACAGTAGCTTTGTGAGTGAGATGATTATTATTCTGGTTTTCAGGGTACTGTGAAGTGAAAAACAGATAATAAGGATGGACTTTACCTTTCAAGTGGCCACGTCCGAGTGTCACAAACCCAGAAGAGATGAAGTTGTGCATGTCTTGGCTCCCGCCGCGCAGGTTTTCTTTCCCATAGTGTCCTAGTAAGACAAAAAAAGTGTGGAAAATTATTATTTCAGCAAAAATATCTGAGGCCAGTAGGGCTTCGTTGTTCTCTGGTACCACCAGAAAGTGGTGCAGCCAAATTCATATGTCATTGCTAAATAAGTGGCGCTAGAGGCCTGGGCACATAGACTACAGCAGGTCTAGTTAGTGAACTACTATAGCAGGGACGCTTATTTATGAAACGCTTCTATGGGTTGTATTTGACACTATAAATAAAATTGAATTGAATTATTAGAGGGTCAGAATAAACAACATATATCAACACATGATTTGGAGGACTCGTGCTAGTCAGTCATAATAGCCTTGAAATTCCTTTTAATTTTGCTGTACTGGGCCGTTACAGAAATAAGCTATGACTCCCAAAGCGTATTTCACCACATCAAACAGATCCAGTTACTTAGTTAAACGTGATGGTGGCTGGGTATTGTAGTATTTAGACCAGTTTGTCATGTCAAAATGAAGGACAAAACATTATTTCTCAGAAACAATGTTGAGATAATTAAAACAGATGGCCATAACATAAGCCAATGTGATCGAAACCTACATTTGGGAGTGTCCTGTGCTTCTACGTGAGTTAACATTAAGAATATGGTTTAAAGAAAAATCTGAAATGGGATCACAGAATGGGGAAAACACTTCAAGCCAACAACTCAGACAGTTTGCTAAAGGTCAACAGTACAAAGTTAACCCAATGCAAAGATGGATTCACTTCGCCCCCACGAGCGCATCCACTAATCCATGGAATTGCATTTACAGCAATATTTTCAAATTGTGGTGTGACTGGGCCTTAATACTGAGGAGTATCTGTACTCAAATCCCTAGTCATATCTGCCATTTTATAAAGCAGTAGCCACAGATGACAAGAATACTAAACAGGTCTAAAATGGTACAACTGACAAAACCGACTCTCATGTGGGCTCATCAGCTCGTCAATATGTATCGCCTAAGCATGGCAGAGATGCAACCTGCAGGTTTCAGAGCTTTCATATCACCCATGTATTAAACACTTCTCTTTCTCCACAGTAAGTGAACTAGTACATTTAATTTGAAAAATATAAATGCAGCTTTTGGCTCCTCAGAGGCAAGATGATTGGGGTTGGATACACTTGACTTTAGAAGGGATTCAAGCCCCCTTCTTTGAGGATGCCAGCACACTTTAGGTATACACTCTTTTGGATTTCCCCTGTGTTAAAAGAACACTCCGTAATGCAATTTGTACCACATTGCTGTTAACACCGCTCCGAACCAGTGCTGTAATTGAGATTGCAGGGCCTGAACACAAAGGAGCAAGACAAGGTGCCTGCTAGCACCCTGACAACTTTCAATTGTCCTGTCAATCACACACAAGTCTTAAGAAGAAATAAAAGAATGCAGTGTCGATGAAAACAGCAAAAAGAACAAATAAAAACAAAAGTAAGTTGGTTTGTCAAACCTCTCCTCTCTTTCTCTCTGTTAGTCCCTGTCTACTGTACATTACCAGCGAACACTTAAATGCCTCTTTCTCCAAGGGAACCACTTCAAAGTCAAAAACATCACTCAGGCCTTTGGGCCTCGGGAAGCGGATATCGAACAGCATTTCAAATTATCATAATGAGAAGAAACACCTGGGACCATTCGGCCTGGTCTTCATCAGACTGAAGTTTGGCACTCAAGACTGAGCACCACAGCTCATTTGTTTATTTTTATCAAACCCAGAGGATGACTATAAACTGATTACTGACGCACTCTGACCAGCTCTGTTATTGTGGGACCTTTGGGAAAAATCTTTAAATATCCAAAAAAAAACAAACACATTTCCCTGCATCTAGTGATCATGTAGATGATACAGTAGAGTATATGTGTACATGTGTATATGTGTCTCCCAGGATGAAATGCTGGTGATTCATAACCTCGGCATGCTCCAAGGACAGCACCATGGAGCTGAAAGCAGGTAGCTGGAGACGCTGACTGTGATATAAATTGCTCCCATGTGGCAGTATAAACCTATAGCCCCTTATTATCTCTGGAAGTGTTCCTCAGAATTGCCTGGATAATGAAAAAGATCTAACCATTTCTTTTAGAGAATAACCAGACTATAAAAGTGTTTCATCATACATTCATGAATGAGCGGCAAAGTGTTTTATTTCAGAGATAAAAACTCAAATCTCCCAATGAAAGCGAAATTTGCAAAGTTATATTTGAATTGGTTGTTAGGGAAAAGTAAACATCATCATCAAATTAGTGACGACAGTCATCACATTTCTGCACTTTGACATAAACCCATTACCCCATCAAACACAAAAGGTTGATCTTAAATGATAGTTGCTGTTAAATATTAACTCATCGTCTACTAAATATGCTATTTCAAGGCTGTTTTTCATGGCTGGGGCCCCTTAGCTCCAATAAAAGACTATTTGGACATTTTGGGAAATGAAATGCTTATTAACTTTCTTGCTGAGTTAGATGTCCTTTAAGTAAATATGAAGCTATAGCCAACAACTGGCTTAGCTTAGCATAAAGACTTAAAAACAGGGAAATTAACTTGCCTGTCTCTGACCAGCTGTAACAAAATCCACCTAGCAGCACCTCTTAAGATGTGTCCAGACATTGCGCAAACCGAATTTGCATTGCATCATTTGTGCGAAATCTTGAACTATTCCTTTTTATTACTGCATGTAATAATTATTTTAGACAATAGTATTCTTCTAGCTCTGTGGCAACTTTGAATGCATATACTGTAAATGCATCCATGTACAAAGCCAGGGCCATAAAGAAATGGTTTTCCCAGTTCCTTCAAAATAACTTGACTGGCCTGTAAAAAACCCTGACCTCGTCCCCGTCCGAGACCTTTGGGATGAACTGGAACTCCGACTGCGAGCCAGACCTGATTACCCAACATCAGGGTTGGACCTCGCTAATGCTTTTATGGCTGAAAGGAATTATATCTCTGCAGCCAATTACCAAATCTAATGGAAGGGGGGGGTTTTGTTTTACAAAACTCAGATATGGGTAAGTGTAAATATAAAATAGAGTGTAAATGGTTTCAGGTTTCCGTTGAATAAAAGCAGACAAAGTCTAATTTTGACTCTACAGGCAGACGGAGACATCCAGACCCACTTTCGTCAGCAATGTGACATCGTTCTTTGAAAATAGCATTCCAACGGTGGTCTCATGTCAATTTATAGTCAACTATCTGCAGGGCTTTAAAACTGAAAAAGAATCCAGTTGCTGTGAGTGTCCTTTGGAGATGATTCCATTTTCTGTCTGCACAGTGTGGAAGACATTTGTCGCCTATTTTTCACAGCAACATAGAAACTTTAGAGCACAAAAATGAGAGAACAGAACCGAACTCTGGGAAATTGAAGTGATAATGCACACTCAGGGACGGTTCAGGAAAAGTACTATCCACATCCCAAAGACACACTTTATCAGCATCTCACTGAGGTATAATATCCTTTCCGGAACATCGAGTGGGATGACTTCACATCTCATACTGCTGATGTTTTCAGTTCAACGCTCAAAATCCACCATTGCTGAATGTCATCAGCCTCTTTTTAATGTTTTCCTCCTTGGGTTAATACTTTACCTTTTGTTAAAAATGCCATATAATTGCTTTCTTTTGCTTAATAGCAATTATTATTTTAATGACACTTTTTATCACTTATAGCTTATATATGGGCAGTAATAAAAATGGAAGGAGCTACTCAATAGTACACCATCAATGGAGTGTGGCTTCAGACAGCACCAATATATAATATATTCCTTTATGCTGCTACATCAAAAAATATATTCAAATCTATCTTTATTCTCTGACCCATTAAATCTGACCTTTCTGTGAACAGGGAGATGCTTTTTAGACCAAAGAATCACTGTAGCTGCTGGTTTCCCTTATAAAGGTCATCTTATAAACCAGATGTTGATCATTGACCATTTTTATTTTCCAAACCACTTATCCTCCACCTCCAGCATCATGAATAGAGAATTTGTAAAGACAACATAACCACTGCTCCCAGTGAGGTGAACTGCACCTTTCACAAAGAGAAGTAAACATGTAATATTGATTGGTAACACTTTATAAATATAAACCCTATTATTAACTAACCTCAAAAGGTTAAACCTTGTATTAACCTTGATCTCTTCAATAACGTAGGGTCATACTAAGAATTTTCTAGGTGCCAAATTGCCAGCTATGTATCATTTATGTAGCTGAAACCAAATACAATATATATAAATAAGCTGTGCTAACATACAAAGTAGAAAAAGTAAGCACTTAAACGAAAAAGTCACAAGTGTGCTATTCATCTATTTTGCTTTTACAATAACTTTTTATAAAAACAGTAGTCTCGCATTGCCAGACCTATCTCCAGTATGTTCTGGCTATACCGCTTATCTATTCTGGGATAGGGTGGAAAAGAATTCTCTGGCTTTTTCATCTATTTTGCTTTTACAATATAACTTTTTATAAAAACAGTAGTCGCTAAAAACAGTAGTCTCGCGTTGCTAGACCTATCTCCAGGATGATCTGGCTACACCGCTTATCTAGTCTGGGATAGGGTGGGGAAAAAAATGCACTGGCTTGTTTGTATTTATTCAAACCAGTCACAACAGTGTTTGGCGGCTCCAAGCCCTGATAGCAGCAAAAGCGGATGTCAGGCTTTATCACAGCAATGTATATCAAGCCAGACAATGCATACGGAGAAATCATCTGCATATTGTAACTTCCTGTAGTCATTTTAAAAAAAATGAGGTTAACGCTTTAGCTTAGAGAATGGAAAATGTTTCCAAAATAACTACTTTAACTTTTTGTTTTGTCACCAGTCCTTAGTTTAACCTCAATCTCAGAACCCATCGGCTATCAGTCTGATGATGATTTAGCCTCTGGGGACAACGGCCAATATTTTATCCGTGGATATCCGGATAACGGATAACAGACATCCGGACCAAGACATCTTCTTCCTCTTCCCTGCACCCGGTCCGATTAGCAATATGAGACACAACAATATAGTTGGACTTCAGAGACAACATCTTTATTAACAGATATCTGCATATGAATGCAGATAAGTAAACCAAACCAAAACCAAAAAACCAGAATGTGTACAATACCAAAATATTGTCCCATTGCCTACATATTATGCATTTAGTAGTATGTTCCAATGCGAAGAGTTCCTACTGGAAAATGTACTAAGTGAAGCCCAATAACGGCTTGAGCAAAAGGTATATAATATATAGAAGTTTCATTGTAAATACAATGAGCTTTGACTTTCCACAATGAAAAAAGAACAAAGACATATTTTTCCTTAAAGTCACATCACCGTCATGCATTTGTCATAAAATCAGTCACGTCTTGCCTGAAACGCCTCCATCCCTGTTTGGACACCCTCCACCCTTCTCTCTGATGCCTTCTCCAGCATGTCTGACGTACTGCTACTGTTCAAGCACCAAACAATAGCAAGCAGATATGACACAGGTTGGACAACTAAGACATCTTTTCTGTGGGCGCTACATATTATGAACAAAATAACAATGTGTGGCTTTATGAATCACACTGAAGATAATTACTACAGCCATGAGTGGTTGTTGCTTAAAAAGAAACCTAATTGTCGGCCGTTATGAGCCGCTTGCATAATCGACTTATACGGTTGTTTTCTGGGTGAGGATAGGTTGGATTGACACATTAAGTGGAAGTGATGTGGGTTACCATTAGAACGAAACAAAATGTAATTACAATATATACTTAATATATAAATATATATAACTTAAATTGAGTTCTTCAGACTCTAACTTAGGGTCTCTCTAGCCTAAAATATTGTGTCTTAACAACAAGTAATAATGTACTATAATGCAGACCTGACGAACAGAAGATTATTTAAGACCGGATTGGTGATCATGCATTAAATAAACTCCACTTATTGGGTAGAACAAGAAAACAGGCAAAAGCAGCTTCTCCTTATGACTGGGAAGCATGTTTACACAAGTTTCAAAAGTAATTCTGCTGCATAAAAGTTGCTCACATCCTGCAGTACAGTCTGTTCAGCTCTCCTCCAACACATTCACTCACTCCATGTTGGGTGGTGTTGGTGGTGGTAGCAGAGAGAAGGGTGGGGGCAGGGTGACTCAAGAGTGAAACACAACACTGTTGAATCTGGGACAAAATACTAGGGCACTTAGCAAACGAGCTGATCCCTGGAGCAGGGATCTGGAGACCGACTGGATAAAAGTAGAAGGAACAGCGTTGCACGACAGAATTATCTCTGGACAAAAAGCGTGCGTCTCCCGCAGAAGATGATAATTTGCATCTCAATTTTGAGCCAATGCTGAGTAGGCTTATGGGACGTGAGCATGAGGGAGACAAGAATTCAGCCAAGGCCTTGCCTTTAATTCCCTATATATTTCCTTATATGGTTACTCTTAAGAAAGATTGAGGGGGAAAGCTTTAGATCTCACAGTCCGTCCATCTATTTCAGTGGACGTCAATCAAAGAATTTCTTGGCAGATTAAGGAAAGCGAAGGGTATCTTTTTTTTACAAGGCTTAAGCTTTACCATCGTAATAAAATAAAGTTGGATTTTTTCAAATAAACATGCAGCGACAGCTACACATACACGTTTCTTCTTCAAACATGCTCAATTTTACACTCAGAGCTATGTATCTGTATGCAGTGTCACCTACCGTGGTTTGATGCCTTGGCGTGAACAGGTGTGTAGTGACTCTTCGAGGATCTGACCGGCGTCTCGTCTTTGGGTGACCCATCAATCGCTGCAAGGTTTTCGTGTTCATACTGAGATATTGGAACTGGTCCTTGTTGCTTCAGAATGTCTGCCAGGGCTCTGGAATGAAATTACACAACTGTTTGTGTGAAATGTTTCCCTTTCCCAATTACAAACACTTTTTTTTCTCTTGTCGCAATCCCCCTAAAGGTCTTCCTAATTTATTTAGATACAGCTCCAATTTAAATCATAGAGGTATGGTGCATGCAGAGAGGAAATCCTAATTACACCCAGTCACAAAGGAGTTTGATTTTTAATAGTGCTGTACACAAGGTACAGACAAGTCCTATTATGTGTGCCGGACCAGAGTTCACGGCACATTTATTAAAAGTTAAGTCAGTGCCTCTTCTTTGAAGCCACAAATTAAAAGCAATACTTTACCAACACCATTTCCAACATTTGGAGGCAGTGTCAGTGCCTGTGAGATGGAGTGCAGGCTCTGCGTTTTCTTAAAGAAAATGAAAGTGCAATTTAACTGTGTCAATGTCAACCTAAAGCAACCACACATTCCACTCTCCCATAACTTTGTGACTTTGGAAGACATACCATATATTAATAGCATTTCCCTTCCAGGAGAAGCACACTTTAGCAGGTTTCTTTTTCGCAGACAGAGGCGACCTGATTTTGCATTGTCCCAGTTGGCTGCTATGTCGTGTGCAGCAAGCTACAGTAGTTTGTAGGAACAGGGCCGACTTTTAACATATCTTTTGATAGGAAAGAATACCATTTGGCCTCGGAAATAAAACCACAGAAGTAAAAAAGACTTTTGATTGTTCTATCAATTCACATGATAATTGCAGGAGCTTTTGTCAGAAATGCTGCGACTGTTTAAGAGCACGATCAGTACTGCATTTCTGGGATTGATACTAATATTTGAGAGTTTAAAACATCTGTTAACAATATATTGGCCAATTCTAATTATTTTTTTTACACACTATATATCCTAAAACCCTTTTGATGAAACCGTATAAACTAAAACCAAAAGTGGGCCAAGAATGGACCCTTGGAGGACGCCATAATTGAACTGATTTACAGAGTCTGCTATTGCAACTTAAGGTTGCGTAAGGTTTTACATCTTCAGTTAGTACCAATGGGTTTGGGCCTGATGGCTGCAGACAGGGTGGGGAAATTGGACAGAAACGGAATCACACATTGTTGGTTTTACTCTTTGTTGGGGATATATTGACAGAACCAAAAATATAGAATACAACCAGCCTTATCCTTTTAACATAAGGCCAACAGAATGATTAATCTAATCAAAAGCAGAACAAAACTAAAGCTCTCATCGTTTGATAACCTAGAACATATCTTTGGGGTCTATGCAATCTGTTGTGTTTTATTGTCCAACATATACCAGTACCAGTACTGATACCAGTACTTCTGTGATAATCTTAAATCAACTGAAAATAAATCCTAATAGCAGACTTTTTATACAATCTTTGGGCTTTATTATATAGAGAGCATTATTCTCACCACCTAAACGACAAAAATTGCATCTCGGTTTGCCCTGAAGAATGTGATCAATACAGTCTGTTTAAACCACTGGCTTTAGCTCTCCCTCTGCATTGCTTGTGTTTCAGTGAAGGTCACAGACCAAACAGCAAAGGTCTGCCAACAGCTCAGTATTCTGCTCACAGTCCTTCCTCAGTCGCAGAAGTAAGAGTCTAAATTACATCAGAGAAGCACCCACTTTTTAGGAGCAGACCCTTTCCAAATATAAAGCTAATCCCATGTTCTACTACTTCTATTTGGTCACGGCTGTCAGCATGAATGTCTGCTGCCAGCCTTTGAGGTCTATTCCAGCAGAAATCATTACAACAGTTCTATGTGCCAAATGGTCGGCAAAAAAAAACAAATCATAAAAAGATAAAAGAAAACACTATTGAGCACCCAGCAAGCCATGCCTCCTTATTTAATCGACCTCTCAAAACCCTCATGGCTCCTGCTCATATTAAATTGGTGGCATTTTAAGCAGATCCACTTGAAAGTATGCCCCATGGCTGGGATACAAGTGCAGTTAGACGACATAAACTTCATCATCTCTTCATTTCTCAGAGCAGAGATGGAAAAAAGTGCTGCGTCATGAGCTTTGTTGTTCTTTTTGTTGTTTCAAATGAAATACTCTTATTATAAAACCTCATGAGTCCATATGGATATTACAAGATGACTGTGCCGGCTTTTGAAAATACACTTACAGTGATCACTGGAGCTTAAATTGAATCTACTGATCTACTGAAAGAGCTCCTTTGTGTTGTTGTTAGTGCTAGAATTTGGACAATTTTAATCACCTAAGAAATTGTCATTGTATTTCTAAGAAAGCTGAGTAACCCTCTTTGACATTTTCAAAGCAGCAGGAGCTAAAGTTACATGACCAAGGCATAACAATGATCAATTATCTTCATGTCATTAAATCAACATAATTACGTCCTCCTCTGCTCTGTCTTGAATGGGCTCTGGCTAAAGGCAGGTGACTCCAGTGACTCTTGGATAAGGGCAATGACTAAGTGACTACAAGTGTGTGGAAAACATGCAGTTTTAGTCGGACCTAACCCCAATTAAAACCCCATGTATACTTGTTATACTAATAATTGTTTCAGTGGGGATGGAGAGTACCCCAGCATGCACCACCACAAGACAACCTGGACAGTTATAAACCAGTCTTGTATACCATAGAGAGACAGCTGCAGATCTTTGAACTGTGGGTGGAAACCCAAGTGAACAGGACGAAAACATGCATACTGACCACTAAGCCAGTTAAGACCAACAAATGTTTGGGGAAAAAAATCCTGTGGATAAATTAATCATTGAATCATTTCAGCTGTTACATGATTCATCTATCTTTTAGGCCCTAATGACATATTTAAAATCATTTTTGTGTTTTTCACTGGTTTGAAGTAGGCAGGGCTCAGTTGGAAAAGTGTGATGCCAAAATCAGAATTTAGCACCATTTGCATCAAAATCTATTGACAGCTATGGGGTTGTTTGCTTATGTTGTATATTTAATGGTATGAAAAAAATTACAATTTGAAACCAAGTTTTAGGAAAGCTGTGTGAATGTAAATGGACTGCATTTAAATAGTGCGTTTCTCATCTGCTGACCTCTCAAAGCATTTTACAACACCTGCCAACATTCACACACACATTTATACACTCATGGCAGAGGCTGCCATTCAAGGTGCCAAGCTGCTCATCAGGAGCAGTGAGGGGTTCAGTGTTTTGCTCAACGACACGTCAACACGCTCTCTGGAGGAGCCGGGAATCAAACCAGGAAACATCCGATCGCTATACCTCCATTTTGGAACCAATTGTAGCGTATAACACACTCACCATGAAGCTTATCAAAACAGCAGGAATCTTTCAAATGGCAAATTCTGCCCATAATGTGGTCATTTGAGTTGTTTTTGGAGCAAAAAGCAAGATTCAATGTAAATCTGACAACTGATCCCTGGTAGGTGTGTTTCAGAACACAAGTGCAAATAACAGCAGTTCCTTGTGTGAAACAATATATATTGAATTGCCAACATTAAGAAAGCGTTTGGTGTTCTGATCAAAGTTGTAAAAATGTTGCCTTGCATCTGCTCCTGAAAAAAAACATACATTGATTTGTCCATCTGGTGACCGAAATGGCCACAGGGTGAGTATTTAGGTTGCTTTAACACTCGAAGCTCGAGCAATTCAGTGACCACTACTGGTGCCTTGAGGATTTAAAAATATAGTCACTGTAGAAGGGACTACTCCCATCAGGATGAACGTGATCACTCATGATGGCTTTCAGTGGCATTTACTTCATCCCTCTGGGGTTGAATGGATAGAGAATATCACATGCTCCCCCTCCTGGGATTGGCACAGAATGGGATGTATACAATGAAAAGGTACACAATCTTGACATTTTTTGATGGGAAAGCTCTGAGGAGGAGAGTAATTGCACATGCTGAAGGTCATGAGCTTAATTTGAACCCATGATATTGAGGCTGTAAGTTATGTAGGCTGCTGTAAGTCAGTTAAGTCACCAGAATAGATTTTCACTTTAAGGCTATTGGAGGGAAATGATGGTCATGCTTTTACACTTTACTGAGAAAAATGTGTTCAACTAAATATTCAAATGAGTGCCAGACAGTAGATGTGTAGTCTTAAATTACAATATTTTTCTACAATTTATACCAGTGTGACTATGGGAAAACTGAAGATGATTTTTTTTTTTTACAAAAATGATACATGCACTTGACACACAACTGCAGGAATATATGGGTAGGTTTATCCCCAAAACCTGTTTGCCCACTTAAGGCTGATATGATGTTAACTTTTAAGGTGTGAAATTACATGCTCTTTACACATTTTATAATGTTTTTTTTTTTTCAGCTTTTTCATCATCTATGAAACAAGGAAAGTCTTACCTGTGCACATTCATTTCCTGAGGGGGCTTGGTGGCTTTATCATAGGCAACTTTAACACATATCCCAATGGCAATGACGAGCGCTATGACCCCGCAGGTGATGTACACCGTGGTGTTGGTCTGGTCCAGCTCCGGGTCATAGGTATCACCTGTGGGCCCCGGTGAAGGGGACTGGGTTTTGATCCAGTCCGGTGTGTTGTAGTTGGTGCAGCTCTTCTGCTCCAGGCGCTTCCCCCGGTCCGCGCAGCAGAAGCGCAGGAAGCAGCTGCCGCAACAGAAGCGGTGATCGGTGTTGTTGCAGCTGAACTCTTTGTCGTACGTCCCGCTCACGTCGTAGTAGCCCAGACAGGTGTCGTGCTGCACCCTGGGAGCCTGGACCTGCGTGATCTTCCCCGGGATGGCCACGGACAGCGGGACCGCGGTGGTGCTGCCGTTGACCTCCTTCACCTTTGGGTTCCTCCTCAGCGGGATTTTGTTCTTTTTGTTGGTGGTGGCGACGCACAGGACATTCAGCGGGTCTAAGTAAATCAAAAGAAGCAGAAGGTGCTTAATCCCCATCATTTGAGGACGCGCTGGTGTTTGTTCTTTGGCCTCCACACTCTTCTTTCTGGTCTTTCTCTCTGAAAAGCACTCTTCCACTTCTTACCGCGTGGAGCTTCTTGCGGGTTTCTTCATCGCAGGTACTCCTTTATGTGCCAAGCTTTGATTCGCGGACTTTGACTGGCAGATTTTGCGCTCACCAGACACACAAAGCATCTTCTGACTTTGCTGTCGTCCAGTAAAAATGATTTCTTATTAAAGTTCGCTTTGGCCAAATGTCCTGTTATGATTTCGGCTGCAGAGACGCGATAAAGACGCGATGTTCTCCGGGGAAATCTTTAGCTGTTGATCTGGAGAATGATCGAAGCTCGTAGTTACACTGTGGAGAAGAGAGGCATGTACAGAGGGATTTAGTCGGTAAAATAAGACTTTATGTTAGGCCAAATATACACGGGAAACTTTGTTAATAAGCAGGCATCATAGAAAGAATAATTTGGATCGATAATTGGCAAGAACTGGACTGATTGTAAACCTGCGATCACTTTCAGCACCATGGACAGCGCCCAAGTTTCCATCTGGGTGTTTGGAGCGCTTCAGCATCAAACAGTGAAAAGATTTGATCTTTTATTCTTTCAATTTCACTTCAAACATAAAACGTTTATTTTTAACTAGAGATTAGATACAATCCGTGTTCCTGTATTGCGCATGGATTATAAATATGCCGTCGGGGAACGTTTTATTTTGCCTCATTCGCCTTTATTTTACGCATGAACTTTCTTTTATCGGACTTCCTAAGAGGAAACGGAGCATTGCCTTCTATTTTTTTCTAATGAGAGATACAGAATTGAAGATACAGTTTAAAAAAAGAAAGAGAGAGGGAGAAGATGAGGAGGACTTACCGGGTTTACGGTGGCCGGTAACGAGGTTGTCTCAGTCACTGCCACTGAATCAAAGAGCCTCAGCAAGACAAGAGGCAAGACCTCTCTCTCCTCTCCGACCCGCGCCCCTCCACTTCTCTCTCTCTCTCTCTCTCTCTCTCTCTCTCTCTCTCTCTCTCTCTCTCTCTCTCTCTCTCTCTCGTCACCCCCTACCCTCCACCTACGTCACCGATTCAGGTACCTCAGTTAATTATCAATCGACATCTCCGCCCTGTGCTTTGGTCATATGCCTCCACACTTCAGTCGACAACTCGCAGAGGTGGAAAAAGAGAAACAGAAAGATAACAGTGTATTAAAAGTTGTATGTAAGAGGCGAGGCAAGGCGCTGCTGTTGGTGTTCAGGCATCAGTGCACATGCAAGCTGCGTCCACTCACAAGTCAACAATCATGTCCTATATATATATATATATGTGTGTGTGTGTGTGTGTGTGTGTGTGTGTGTGTGTGTGTTCAGGCAAATGCAATACATGCCTGAGCTGGTTTACTTTAGAATTATAAATCAAATGTCATGCAGATGGGGAGGTAGAGAGGATTTGGATGCTTAAAAAATGTCTGGTGCCAATTTAGATTTGTTTTTTTATTTTGACTTTCAAAGTAAAAATAGTTAGTACTGGATGTTTGTTAAGGGCTATATGGGTGAAAAGTGATATTAACTGATATTAAGCTCTAGCACAACATTCTGACTTTTACTATCTGAAATTTGACTTTAATATTGAATTTCTTTCTCTGAGTTTCTTTTTTACATTTTACATTTTTATTATAGAAATGTCCACTTTATTTCAAGCATCTACTTCACTCTCAGAATTACTATTCTTAAAAGTCTGACTTAAATGTCAGACTTTTGAGTCTTTTAGGGAAATTTGGCATATATAGAAATATGACTTTATTCTGACATTTTCTAATATCACGTTTTTCTGGGGGGCGGTGCGCGGTCATGGAAGGCTTGTATCATGTGCCAACTTTTTTGGGGCCGCAGAAACTACGCACTATAGCTTTAACATCCTGAGTTTGATTCCGACTATCTGACAGATTTTTTTTTTTCAATTTCCCATTTTCCCTACACAGACTGAAAGGCACATTAAACATGTCTTCTTGTTTCATCCATCTTTAACATTCAGCTCAAATAGATCAATGAATTTATTATTTCCTTCCATAATGCAACAGTCTATCTCCAAAAAGGCATTACAATCAGAAAATAGGGATTGGAAGACAGTTATTAATAAGGTACAGTCTTTTTCATTTGGATGGAAGTTTAATCGTATTCACAAAATCTACCAGAATTACTGAATCTGGTAAATCAGGTTATACCAGATGGTGAAAATGAGCACATTAAAACATCCCAGACAGGTAATTTGACAGTGAAAGGAAACCATATCATATTGACTTTCAAATACTTTGCTGTCATTACCTCAACTCCACTGTCCTCATTTACTCGGTTATTATCCGGCGTGTCAAAGCTCATCCATCTGGTGTGCAGACTAAAACTACTGCCAAGATTTGTTGGTCTTAGCCGAATCGAGTGCTATTTGATCAAGGTGAATGCTGTTTGACCAAGGTCTGCTGTTATCACTTGTAGAACAGAGAGGTGTCATGTAGCCCCCAGTGGGGAAAGGTGAAGTATGTTTTATTCTCCGCGACATTTAACTACATTGAATTTATAACACCGATAGTCTAACTAGCTAATTTATTGGAATATTGCTTCACTTGTCATGAGTGGAAACTGCCCAAATGCTACAAAGAGTAGCCCAAATTATCAAACTAGACCAAAACAATTTTTTCTTACCTCATTCTAGCCCTCATGTTTCTGTTCTACACTTTTTTGTTGAACATTCTATAAAAATAAAAGTTATATACTTTTTTTTTTTTACTTAATTTACTTGCCAAGTTTGATAAAAAGTAGCCCAACAATTAGATCTGGTAGCAGCTGTTGAGCTTGCTTGCTTAAGAGGAAGGGGGCATGTGATTGGCTGAATGATGAGAAGTTTTATCACTATACTTGACATCTTAACATATACTGCACATACAGTTTCCCCTTTAGTACCTTAACAGTTGTTAAAAAACATCTTATTCTCAATTCCACACTATCTCAGAGTGTCGTATACTCCTATACTTTCAGCTCCTGGCTACATGATGGTTACACTGACATATTCAACCCAAGACCTCATGATTTTTTTGGCTGCACCATTTCAGCGTAAGACATTTCTAGACGTCTTGTGCATAATTTTAGGCACATTTTTCCAAAAATCGAGGCTGCCAATTTTGGTATCTTTGGAAGCTTTAGCATCTGCACCAATGTTAGGATGAACAACACAAGTTTATCCTAGTTTGTCCTCAAGCCAGTTCCATCTGCTGATGAGATGTGGTTAAAAGCTCAGAAAAAAGGAAGATGAAGTGGGACATTGATTTATGATTAATTTATCACAAACCTATAATTCTGCATGTTACTATTGATGATGACCATGACGTCGATGATGACGTCAATGGGTGACAATGAGGACGATTATGATGATAATGACAATATGACGATAGCAATGACAACAACATATACATTATGTAAAGATGATAAAAGTAAGAGAGAAAAACAGCAGGATGGGATAGGGGGAATGCACACTAGTGTTGGATACCTGATTAATATGCCATTTAAAAAAAACACATTGGAAAAGCAGTTTGATCAGAATACCACATAACATTTTAATGCAGATATCTAAATATAGCTTAACATTGGAAAGGCACAATACATTTCATGAATAAAAATAGAAGGAAATGAGAAGAATGAAAAAAATCTGCTCCATAGGCAGTGATGTTTCCTGTTTACTGTATGGGACTCTCAAAACAGACTGACAAGTCTGATCACTGGTTACATTATTGGTAGTCTCGCATTGCTAGGCCTATCTCCATAGCACTGTAAAGTAAATTCAGGTTATACATCACTTACATTCTGGGATAGGAGAAAAAAAGCTCTGGGTTGTTTGCATTTCTTTAAACCAATCACAATCATCATGGGCGCCTCTAAGCTCCAGTCCCAGCGACGGTGGCTCTGCAAAATGTTCTCGGGAAGGAACTTATTTTAGTAGAACATTTGCACCTTGCAAAAGAAAACGGCACATACAATATTAAATTAAGTTAACTGTTCACACAATACAGTAACGTGAGCTATATAAATTAGCTGGATACATGGTTAAATGTAGTTAGCTCTTACCAGTGTATTGCCGTGTGTACTTCGTCCATAGCAATCCCCACCAATTCCCAAAACGTCCCAGTTACAGCATAAATACATTAAATGTATTTTTTGTAAATCTTTACAATCATTTCCCAAAAGATCCAAGCAGGACTGCCTTGTTGCATGATCCAAATGTTCTTCAAAACTTACCATTTTCAGTGTGTAGCTTGCTAGCTCGATGTTTGTTGTTTCCCAAAGCGCAGAACGGCAACACAAGAGAGGGGAAGAAACATCCAACGAAACATTATCCTGGATATGAACTGGCGTTTATCCGGACTACATGATTGGTCACCGCAGGGTGATGTCGGGTTGTGTTTTGCTACAGACCACTGCAGATTTTTCTTGGCATCCTCCTGTGGCCGCCACTAGCACAGCCTAAATGCACTACCCCCTTTCAAAAACAATGGAAAGACTTGTGTTTTCGCCGTGCCACCTGAGGACAGCTGCAGTCTATGTGAACGCGGCCTAAGAAATAAAGTGTGATCAACTTCCCGCCGCCCCTGACAGCGCAGCAGATAATGACACGGATACATGAAAAAAGGACATCGAGCTTTTGATGAATGTCTTTCCACACTGGATGCTCTGGAAGTCAGCGTTAGCAAATTGGGCCTCCATTCCTCTGTCAGTCAAATTGGCACATCAGATGGCATGTTGAGCACAAAGGGAAGAGCAATTGTCCATTAGTGTTTAATAGCTCTGAGTGTGCAAAGCTGGCCTCAGCAAAAAGCTCTGACAGGTAACGGCGGGGTCGACATTGGCTGAAGATTAATGAGACCATATTTCCGCAGAAGAATGAAATAATGAATGACACAGCGAGACCTCGAGCTTCCGAGGCGGCTTTTGGAGGCAAGCGCACAACACAATCACACAGGGAAATTAATACAGCTCTTTACACCACTGTTGGAAGGCTCTTGAAAACACTCGCCTTGGTAATTATCACGTTGATTAGTATCACGGATATTCGCCCCACATTCTCTCTCTAGTATCTAGTTGGTCTATATTTTGTCTTTCAATCAGGGGTTTTATTTGGGTCTTGATTTGGCTTAGCTCAGAGCACCAACCAAAATGTCTGCCCCAGTTCTGGTGCAGAGGGGAATAGCTCTCCTCTGACACCGGCCCTGTTCAAGGGTCCGTTCCGTCGCCTTTGTTAATGAGCCAGGCAGTCTCGACATGTTTCAAAAGCTCAACACTCGATGCAAAGTGAATCTTAACACCATTTTGGTATGGCTGTGCATCATTAAAGGGGCCACACTGCTCTTTTCCTGTCAAACTTGCAGGTGTCTGATACTCCATACAGTGCCTCTTCACCTAAAGTGGTTCCATAATAATAATATATACTACATCAAGCACATATAGGCCTGCAGAAATAACCCTCCATTTTGAAGTTATTTGCATACAAAGCATACCATGCTGTTAAAGCTATGAGCAACAAAGTGGATGATAAGTGAAGAGGTACATTTGGGGACATAAAAGTTGAGCCCAAAGTGATAAATATGAAGAAGAAAAAAACTTATAATAATAAAATGAATAAAACAAATAAAAATATAAAAATTAAACAATAACTTATTAAAAGTCAACTCATTTATATCAAATGTAATTCTATTATTTTCACTTTTAAAGGAGTTAAAAAGGAATCCTAAAAACATTTGTATATCAGTGATGTCTTCTCCCATGAAATATGCACACATATTCCAGAGTTACTACAGATTTTTTTCTCAGTGGTGGAAAAAAAGGTTTTGACAAATTTACTTATTTATTAATTACAGGACTCTCTTGAGGCAGAACCAAACATTGCAGTTAATAGATAATAATATTCAAAGTGATGACAGGGTGCCTGTGCACTCTGACTGAGCTTGTTCAACTCTACCAGCTCACCTGTCACAGACTTTTATTCCCATGTGGAAGAGATCCTGATGATCTGATGAATTATTTACCAAATATTATGTAAATGAGAAAAAAAATCTCATGTTTATTGCCCTTATTTTCACAGAGACTGCTCCTCTCATCCTCGAGGGTATACTTTAAGTCAATTTGAGAAAACTAATGTGGAAGTTTTCTTGGTGTAGTAGATGCAGCTGCTAGATGAATATGTAAATTAACCATTTATCTTTGTTTCCAAAGATGATAATTTGATTTAGCATACTAGTTATGCGACATCTTAACCATTAACATTGAACAAACATTGCTGTATTGAAACTGTTTCAACAACATTCAAGGCAGCAAGCAAAAATATTCTGTAATTGGAAACAGAAAATGAATTACGTACGTAATACTACATCAGAAAAGAACAGTCCAGTCAGAGTGCAGTACTGTATAAAAATTACATACTCCATTCAAAATACCCACAGAGCTAAAGATTCATGAGAGGCCAGAGACTGTCTACTACTTCTGTATGTGTGAACCTAGTCTCACATTGCCAGACCTTCCTCCACAGCGCTGCGAAGGAGGGTCTGGCTAGTCTACACAGCGTTCCAGGTTGGAAGAAAAACCTCCTCTTGTTTATTGCCATTTCTTTAAACCAATCACAATCGTCTTGGGCAGCGCTAGACACGATACGGGGCAATGGCGCCTCTCCAAAATAGCCTCGGAAAGGAACATGTTTTAGTGGAACATGTGTATGTTCAAAAGTTGTTTTAGTCGTGTAACAGAAAACTCAGATTGGACAGATAGTCTAGCTAGCTGTCTGGATTTACCCTGCAGAGATCTGAGGAGCAGTTAACCATAGTCCTCATAAATCAACCGGAGTTTAAAATTCCAACACAAAGAAAGCGGAAGGCAACGGACATCCGGCCGAAATGAAAGACATCCGGCGGAATTTCCGGCGTCAACTGAACAATCCTGAAGTTGAACGTCGTGGATATAGACTAGTGTGAACCCAACAGAGATAGGGGGACTGTGAAGGAGAGTGAGAGCAAAAAAAAAAAAAGACAGGAACTATGAGAGAATAAGACGTTGAAACAGTTATCTTATTATTTAACTTTTAGAAACCCACAATGTGTTATTCACACCCACTTCACACTGTGATTGATCAGCTGTGTGGAGGTGAGAAAGGAGCCAAGGTTTGATCTCCTCTCTCAAGCTCTCTCTTCCTCCATTAGTTAGACTAATATTTCTGTCACTTTGTGTGAACAACTGAGTGCAACGCCATGATTGTCTTTCTGTAGAGCTTTCTAAAAATGTGTGCCAAACTTAAAAAAAAACAACCACTTTTCAAAAAGCTTTACACATTATGATACAGAATCGATACAGGAGAAAACACACCATCAGAAGTGAAAAAAATCAAAGGTCAGATAATAAGAAAAAAATACTTTAATATATAAAATGAAAAAATAATGATCAAACCCTAAAATATGTTGTAAATTGCAGTAATGTAGTAAAGTAGTTTACCCCGGTGAGATGCAGCTGAGATGCAATCCCGCACAGAGCCAGTGCAGACAGCCGCAGAGATTCAAATGAGAGGGTATCTGTTGCATGAGATGTGCAAGGAAAACCCTCGTCTGGCACGTTTGCGATCTAGACTAGGGGTTAATCAAAACAAATACACTGCTGTTCTTTAGAGAGGCAGACAATAAGCACTTCGTTAGTGTCAATTTGGATGTAAAAGTTGGATGTAAAAGTTGTTACGGCTTATTACAATGTTGGATGTCCACGTTGCTTTGAAGATACAGTGTCACCATATTGTTAAGATTTTAGTTGTATACCTTACAGTGCATTGCATCTGTTTTTTTTTAGAAGGCATTCTTTTTAAAAATGACCACATTGACCAAAATGACGAAGGACTAATCTTTTAACACATGTATTACCTGTTGATTATCAAAGTACTTGTCATACTACTTGCATACTTACCACTGCAGTGTGTGGTTACATGGTTGTGTTATGATGTGGACAAACTGAGTTAAAGAAATAAAAGCTCTACGTTTTGAATATTTGTCTGTAAAGATGTTCAGTCTGAGGGGATCAGGAGCATCCATCAGACCAGATAAATAAAACAAAAGTTCTAGAAGCCCATATCTGTCTTTTATCAAACTCAGTAAAGCTGAGCAGCAAGAGAGACCCGGTTGGTGCATTGATTTCTGTAATCTGTCTCTATTTGACACGCTTCACTGCTCTGTGATGCATAGAAGGGGATTATAAAATACACGTAAACTTCTAATTTGGACCTGAGTGACCGGATGAGCTGCACCTTAAAGAATACATAATGCATTATTAAAGAATGTAAAGGAGGGTCAAGGGAAATTAAAACTTTTAGCATGTTTGTTTGTTTCAATGTCTGTTTTTGAGATTGTTTACATAAACTGTGCAGGAGGGAAGGAGTGAAAAATGCAGAGATTTTCTCAAAGGACCTCAATGATTGCAAAGTAAATATGAAAACAGAAGTCGAAAAGCAGATTGTGTGTGTGTGTGTGTGTTTGTGTGTGTGTGTGTGTATATGTTTGTGTGTGTGTGTGTGCGCGCACGTGTGTGTGTGTGTTCAAGTGTTTGAGTGCATCACACCATCGCAGGTGTTTGTGACGAACAAACACGCATTTATGAGAAGACATCTGGCCGTCAGAGTTGATGGGCAAATAAAGTGCAGCTTAAAGAGCGAACACTCCAGTCTTTAAGAGGAAATTTGCAGCAAACTGATATATTTCGTCTCCACATGTCACAGCAAATAACGTGAAAAAAATGTGTTATTGTAGTAAAGGAGAAACCGCATTCTTATCATGCTGGTTTGCATGATTTGGAGAGAAGAGTGTAATAAAAGTTGCCAGAGGAAACAGGCCGCAGAACTGAAAGATACGATGATATCCTCCTTTTCATCACTTGTGCAACACTAATGATCCGGGGGGGGGGACCAGAATAAAGGGTGTAAACTTTAGAAAACAGTGCATTTGTCTTGTTTAGCTAAGATTGTGCTGCTAAACTCATTGCACCTCTGCTCCAGCCCAACTTCACATTGAATGCCGGGGCGATAGTTTGTTTTCAAGAGAAGCCTTGGAATGCTGTAATGAACTGAATAATCCTTGGGCCACAGCGATTGCTCTTTTTCTGCCTGGGTTTTTGGTGTGTTTTCTTAATAACGCCTTTCATCGAGAGCGATTACCTTTATCCGTGTTAGCAGCTGTTGACGGAAAATGCACTGTAAGGACGCACAATGAACCCTGATGAGCTTGAGGTCACATTATAGGGCCAATCATCGCTTCGTTTGTTCTCCTTAAGTGTGTCATAATTCTAACGGTCCATGGCCAGTGCTCACCAGCGCTTATCATAAGTGACAACTCTGGCAATTTTTTGCGGCGCCTGCGTGCAGTCAGAACGCTAGATGTGATGCTATTATTTCTGTTCAGCAGGCCTGACAGTATCTGGGGAGGATTACTGCTGCTTGTCTGTCTCTCCCTCATGTTGTTGTTGTTGTTCGTTGTGGTGTTGGTGCCTCGACTTTGCAGGTACTGTAAGACGCACCAGTAAACACAGCCTGCAGCCTGAGTGGAGAGTGCTGCCTGTGACAAAGTCCATTCTAGCAGTGGCACCCAATCAATAATGGCCTCAGCAGTATCCTACTGCACGAGGTGTGTGTGTGTGTGTGTGTGTGTGTGTGTGTGTGTGTGTGTGTGTGTGTGTGTGTGTGTGTGTGTGTGTGTGTGTGTGTGTGTGTGTGTGTGTGTTTTGTGTGTGGAGCCAAGAAGCAAAATGTGGAAAACAAGCCACCTCTTTTTTTCCAATCTTTTCTCCCATCTCAAAGGCTACCTAAAATACAGAAAACAACAACAGCACACACAAAAAAAGATGTCTCTCCTTTCCAGGGCTTGATCCTTCCCCCTTCCCCAAGGGGAGAGTTGTTAAATTGTAGCTGCATACTAACAGCTTCCTCTGAATCAATTACCATTTGGAAAGAAATGTCACAGCTTTGGAAACTGTCACTGAGCACAGAGACTGAGAGGAACCAATGGTTTATTAAGCATGGAATAGATGCTGAGGGCTTTGTAAACACACACATTCTTGCTGCTGTTTAAAAAAAAAAGAAGAAAAAAAGACAGATTCCAATTAAACTATCTTCACTCTGCATTGCAGAGGTGGAAAAAAATAGGAAATGGAAAATCCACTGCCCATATTGTGAAGGTTTCCACATGGTATATGTCCTCAGAGACTCTAAAGCGTGAGTTCTATAAGTTATCAAGATACCTACTTAAGCCGAGTAAAGCTACTCACTCCGAGACTCTATAGATACCTTTAAAGGTAAGCTTTGCATGTAACTGCAACAGAAGTCCAAAGAAATTGTCCTCAGATACAAGCGTTCGCTGTGAGTGAGAAAGCAATAAGGCCGAGTGATTGAAATGTCAATATAACATTTACTTTTAATAACCGAGAGGCAAGAAGGACTTGACGTGTATTATGAGCAGAGGAATCTCTTAAGCCTTCTTCTTCCTCACATGGTTAGTGGACAGTGTTTGTTAAAAAGAGAAGAAGGGCTGATGCTCAGTCTAAACACGATTCGAGTCATTGCTTTCATTCAGAGATGGTGTATCCAGGCTGCAAAACAGTGAAGCTTTGTAACCTGTTTTTTTGTGATATAGTCTCGCTGGATTCAGGCAAGTGTAGATGGCAGGCCTGACAGTTAAATAGTGTGGGTGGTGATGGCGCAGAGGATATGACACATGCTTTTGGTGTGGGAGACCTGTGTTTGATTCCCACTGCAATACATCAACCGATGTGTCCTTGAGCAAGCAACTTAACCCCTAGTTGCTTCAGAGGTGTGCGACCTCTGACATATATAGCAATTGTAAGTCGCTTTGGATAAAAGCGTCAGCAAAATGACATGTCATTGTAATAAGATTTTGTGAGAAAACATCCTCATCCGCATTCCCTCAGATTACAAGGTGTTTTTTTTTAAATACAGAACGTTTAAAGACTAAATGTGCAGGGAGTTTCTTTCTTTTTTTTTCTATGCTGAATTTACTTGTCCGAGTGAGAAAAAAGCCATTAAGACTTTAAATAAAACTGTCTCAGTCCTCTTCCAGGTTTGTATGGTAATGTTATTTACTAAAATTCCAATACATGTATTTTATTTAACTGTATTACTGATGCTGATAACAGCCAGTGTTGCTTATTAGAACAGGATATTTCAAAAAGATAATGATAAAACTGATTATATTTTTCAGAGTGTAAAGTACATTTACTCAAATACTGTACTTAAGTACAAATTCGAAAGGAACTTCTACTTTACTTGAGTATTTTCTTTTTATGCAACTTTTACTTCTACTCCACTACATCTCAGCAGTTTTTCATGCCCTTCCTGTCCAGTGAAAACCATGTATCTCCAGATGTGTTGATGTCTAATGTTTGTGATAAACTGAAGGATGAAGTGTTCCTTTACGTGTTGACAAAATTCTCCTACTTCTTAAGCTAAATAAAGTCTTTAAAAAAGCTGAAAACAGGGCTCTTTTTCTGACACCATGAACAGTTGACATTTTGGAGATGCGTGGTTCTCACAGGACAGCCACACTGCAGACATATGATGATCTTATAGAATATGATGCACTGCTGTAGATTAAACCAGTGGTTCTCAACCTTTTTGAGTCGTGACCCCCAGAATAATGAGGCTGGTGTTCGTGACCCCCACAAACCCATCTGCAACGAGAAAGGGAGCTGCAAACTGGTGTAAACAGATGTTGTAAACAGATGTTGTGTGAATGCTCTGATTAAATGTAAACAAATAATGCTTTGCTTTAATGACAGTTTAGTTTAGTTTTAGCAGCTAGTACCGAGCCGTGTCCAATGTGCTCCAGGTTCGGTGGATTATTGATGCGTTTGGGACTTTTTCTCTCCCCCTGACCCGCCTTCAGACCCCTTTCTGTGTTCCAGGAACTTCTGATTTACACATGAAGCTCTGAATATAAATCATGAAATGTACCAAACTCTCACAGTAATGTAAAAACCATTCCACAGTTTAGAATATGTTATTCATTTTTTTTCTCCCCAACAATCTGGCCACCCCCAGAAATGAACATTTTTCCTGCACAATAACTACTTTTCATACTTTAAGTACATGTTGCTGTGAATACTTACATACTTTTACAGTACTAAAAGGTTTGAATTCAGGACAGGACACTTTTACTTCAGTAAAGAATCTGACTGCTTCTTCCAGCAGTGAGTCCAACCCGCTCTCACTCCCAACTCGTAAAATACTGTTGCTTGGTCAGTGGCTCTCAGCGTCAGATACCGAAGCAAAAATCACCCTTTAGTGTCTGTATGGGACGCATCGGGCAGATCAGCAGCTTGACCGCGGTGCTGTAAGATGACGTAGTATTAAGAGCAACAAAGGTAGCGAGTAGTGTGAAAGACGGAAAATCCGCATAAGGAGGTTGGTTGGGGGTGTGGATGGGTCAAACACCACAGGACTTTCACCCAGGAGACCGGGGTTTCGCGTCCCGTTCTTGTCCCGTGTGCCACTAAAATGTACATTTTGTAACCCCACCCACGATCTTTATCTAAACTTAACTCTCCTGTTCTTTTGCAGCATGTGAGTTAAACTTACTCCCGACACAGGGCGTCAAAAGTGACGCCAAGAGTCAAGGACAAAGGAGACTTTTTGCGCCAATAACAAACGCCAAAGGCACCTGACCAAGCGTCACTTTTTGACGCGATGGGAGTGAGAATGTGTTCTGTGATGGTCAACGCTCTGCTCAATGATTTGCCTTCTTGTGCTGCTGTTCCACTTCTTATTCGCTCGCTCTGCTGTAACACTACTGCAAACACTTGCTACTCACACCGCCGCTGCTCATGTAGCATTTCTTAAGCCCCACCCCCACAGCCACCTGTTTCCATTGGGAGGGTTAGTTGTCGCCCCCCTTGTCCAGCCTCTGCTCTGCTGAGCTTGGTGCATGCTTGCTGGGAGTGATGAGATCAGAGCCCAGACATCTACAAAGTAATGTCACATACTTTGTTGTCACATAATAAACATGAGTTTGCTGACTAAACTTTATGTTCATCCAATGAGTTAAAAATCATGAACAAAAAATGCAAAAGACAGTTCTGATGAGATCACATCCTTTATCTTTGTGGAATTTTATAGGATGTTCACTTTTTGAATTAGCTGCTGAAGCATGTCATTTCTACGTGTCCATACCAATGAATCCAGTTTTATGCAGTTAGGCGTAAGAATTTGCATTACGTTATCTCTGCGCTTATAATATTCTCTTTTCCACGTGTACGATGTCACCTCCTTACCCAGAGCAAACGACCTAATTACTTATCGAGCCCTGTGTCCCAAAATGACACTGCACGGCTGACAGTGCTCAAGCAAATATGTCCCTTTGTTTTACAATGTGCATATCTTCTTTTTATTTTTCACACTAGTGTTGAGACTTGTAAAGTGTGTTCTTCAAAGACGCCAGAGTGAACTTTGAACACATTTCTGTCAAAGCTAAAGAACACAATACATCACGAGAATTGGAAGAAAAGAGCTGCTTCTTTTCTGTAGTTTGTAAACTCAGTTATAACACACGCCCTGCAGAGCTACAAGGGTGGCTTTGCTTTCTCCTTTCCCCAGTTATTGTTTTTAAACTGAATTTTAACTTGTTGGTGTGAAATCTAATCTCTTTATATTTATATATATATATATATATATATATATATATATATATATATATATATATATAGCCTACAGTAAGTACAAATATTGAATTGTGCATATTGCAGAAGGTGCAAGGAAAGCGTTTTGGGTCCAGCAGCATAAACACAAGAGAATGGAAAAAAAAAATGAGGCGATTAAACGTCGGCTGAGGAGAAAAATGTGAAACTCTTGAGGCAGAAATGTTCCTGCCTCTGCCCTTGCTTTTGTTCACACTGTGAGCATGTGTCAGTCTATGAATGGCTGGCGCAGGAAGATGCATGCAGCCGATGCTGGCATGAGATGATGACTGATATGGTCCCATCTCACTGCTCACGGAGGATGAAATATAAGACAGGCTCTCCATACAGCCTGGAGTGAACTTTGCTTCATTTTGCCCACTTAATGGTCCAGCGCCACATGCCAGTCGGCCTTTATCACCTCCATCACTCCACTTAATCAGAAGTGCTGGCTTAGGACTCCCTCTAATCAGACCAATTAGACTTTAAGGCCTTGTCTTTCTGGCGAATGCCCTCTTAAGTCAGGAAACTCTTTGGCTTCCTCCTGCCTGGCTGGCACAGGCCCAGCCAAGCTTTTAGAGAACAACCTTGAGCATTTTTTTCTTCTTATTTTTATTTTCAACGTAACCTTAATTTAACAAGGGAGGTCGATTTAGAACAAATTGTTACTCAGAATGACAGTGAAGATTAATGTCTCTTGAGGGTTTAAAGGGACTTCTGTATATGGTATATGCCAACAAGACAATTAAAAACTAACAGAAAAGGGCTTTCAGCAATACTTTCTCCATTTTGTGTCCTCCGCAGACACTGACAGAAGACTCGCTGGCTTTGTCACGATTCTATAAAGCATCCGTCGCCGTTCTGGCAGGCTTCAGTCACTCAGTCAGTCAGGCCTGTGAAACCTGTCCGACTAAACATCAAATGAGTGTTTTTTTCACACTCTGCGGTGCGACACCCATGCTGAGAGATTTAATCATCATAAACAAGGCCCACATGGCGTATAAGGTACAAACTGCCAGATTGCATGGCACATTGAGCAGTTCACAAACATCACATCAAGATTCTAAATAGTTTTGAACGTAAAAGAAAAATTCATATACTCCATGGTTAGCACTGCAGTCATATCTTTTCAAATACATTATAATCTAAAGAACTGGGGAACCAACTCCTCCTGTGACCTTATAATAGTTTTTGACATTTGGGATTTCTGAAACATGTTTAATCTCAAGATAATCATGGTAAATCAGACAGCACTATCCATCATAGCCATTTGTAATTACCTGCATATAGATCACTGTCACATGAAAAGGGCCATTAAAAGGAGCTCTGTGTGTGAATAGAAAACATTCAATCAAAATGCCACTGGCAATACGAGCAGCAGCCAAGAGCAGTGATTGAACAAGTATCCTAACCGGGACATCCCACGCTGATGGCATGGCTCCCAGGTGGGCTGGCTATATGTGACAATCATTCATTAGAGTAGGGGGGCTTTTCTCTCTGTGTTTGACCAGCTTGGTTCAGCTGAGCTAACAATCCTGTTGGAATATCACCAGGCAAAAAAAAAAACTTACACAGGGTTAGCAGTTTTCAGGGTTAAAGGAAAATTCCGATTATTCTTTTGTTTTTGTTCAACAGTCAACAGACAATTGTAGTCTATATCAACAACGTTTCAGATAGTATCTCGAGGCCACTAGTTACTATCTTGAGGCCACGAGTTACTATCGTGGTGGCCACGAGATAGTATCTTGAGGCCACGAGATAGTATCTTGAGGCCACGAGTTACTATCTTGAGGCCACGAGATAGTATCTTGAGGCCACGAGTTACTATCTTGAGGCCACAAGATAGTTATAATTAATTCTTTTGACAAAGTGGGACCAGGGGGGCTCCGTAGATTTTAGCATGAATCCAAAGGCTAAACTACTATTAAATCCATCTACTGATCATGAACTATCCAGGAAGCAAACCATATAAGCAATGTATTTTGGTAAGGGTGAGGCTATTTGCACCCCTGGTGCAATTAGAAGTGCTATTCGTATCCTGGTGCAATTAGAAATGAATGCTGTTCGTACCCGGCCGGTGCACACAGCAATGTGTTCTATATATATATATATATATGGGAAGATTGATGAATATTCATTAGGGAACTCATCACTGATTGGTTCGCCCTGACATTCTTACCCTAACCATAACCAATCCCATTCCTCTTGCCTAAACCTAACCAACCCAACCAGAGCAGGCAACGAGTACTAGCCATTCGGGGATGAGTCCCCTAATGAATATTCATGAGTCTTCCCCTACCACCCTGCAAAAAAATGTCACGTTCGCGGGCCTTGACTTGCGCAATGGCATGCAAATTATCCAATCCAAAATGATAAAAACAAGATCACCTCCAGACTCCCTTACCAAAGCTCAGTGTTCTAACCACTCACCTAGCAGTTCTTACAGAACCTTGTACAACTGTTTACCTCTTGGTGTCTTCAAGCCTCGGTTGCTAGGCAACCATACTGTATACAAAAAATAGTTACTAGCTAACAAACTAACGGTTGTATGCTTTCACTTAAGACAGAAAGCGCAACTGTAGTATCCATTTCCCGCTAGAAATTAAATTGTTATAAACTTTAGAGACAAAACTTTCCTAATACGCCAGTTTCTGCTGTCATGGAAGATGAACGTCCGCCATGATTTCGGTGCAGGCAAGAAACGTGTTTTGATGATGCAGAAACACAGCAAAACTGTCCAATAAATGAGTTACCTGTCATCCCATATAGCAATGTAATACTTCAACTTATTGGGTCATGTGTTAAAAGGCAACTTTTTTTGTCCGGAGCAAATGACCCAAAGTACACTCTTGGGGCCCTATCTTGCACCCGACACAGCGCAAAGCCCGACGCAAGTGTCTTTGCTAGTTTAAGACCGATGCAGTCAATTTCCTGTCCAGCACCCACGTCGTTTAAATAGCAAATGCATCTGCGCCCCTCTGTACGCCCATGGGCGTGCTGGTCTTACAGAGAGGTGTGTTCAGGTGCATTATTAGCGTATTGCTATTTTGAGGGAGCGGAAAGTGATTGCACCATTGACCAACAAAAACCTGGTCTAAAGTCAATAACGCAGCATTTTATCGTTATTTTAACAGCGCTATAAGTAAAATATGCCTAGACTCGTGTACAGCGTGCACACACAATGCTTGTTACACACACACACACAGGGACGCGCAGCAGCACACAAACATGCAAAAGATTAAAAATAAAAATATTACAATGTGAAATAGTATTATGATATGATCTGCTCATGTGCTTTCACTTCACGCACAAGCAGATCAGTTTCTTCTCCTGAAATCTCTCCTTCCAGCTTAGCAAATCCTCCATCATGATGGCAATGCGCCAAGGTACAAACGCGCCTGGCTTTTAAAGGGAATGGGAGATGACACTGATTTGTTTATTGCATGTTACGCCCAAAACACACCTATGATTAATTAAGACACTAAGTACAACCCTTTTGAACCATGCGCCTGGCGCACGGACCCTGTTTTCCTGCCGTTAATCTAGCAAAAGTGGATTTGCACACACCCTAAACGCACGCCAATTGCTTCACGTTGTACTTTTAAATTGTTAAAATAGGGCCATAGGTGTCAAGAGGTCACCAGATTTATTAATGGAAACGAAGAGCAGAAAAGTCAAGGAAAAGCTGCTCAAATTTAGACTATTCTTTTCTTTTCTCGTAGTTTAGTTTTTTTGTCTTGTAAAAGGATTGTGAGGATACACCTCTTCATGGATTTAACACTAGAACAAATGACACAATCTGAGAGGTTAGAAGAGAAAATATCTCATTGGATGAACTGCTCACAATTCATTTTCAACCTGTGATGATTGATCGCAAGCACACATTGCTCAATTTTGGTTGGAAACCACTGCTTTAAAATAGAGACTTGATAACTGATAAAACTTGTCTCACTGCGTGTGTTGCTTACTGGATCCAGGTGATGGCACTCAGTAAAGATAGAAGGTTATTGTGCAGGTTGAATAGACATTTCATAGCTATTTTCAGAGACTCTAATCTTGCAGATCATAACCATCCATATGCCTAAAGAGAGAAAAAGGGAGGGAGTGAAATAGTAAAAAGACCCACTGCTTTGCAAAGGAATAGAGGTTGGTTCATTTCAAACTAATGGATTCAGATCGTATGATAGTAAAGGATTATGCCGCTGTCAAACCTAAAGTATTTAAAAATGTTTGGTAAAGTTAAAAATGGGTAGAAAAAGCTTTGGCAGAACATACTTTTCTCTTTTTCCAGAGTACATCAATGTAATAACCATGAAAAGAGAAATTGATATTGTTTCATACATGTATGTTTATTCCAGGCTTATTAGGTTTCTTTGAAGAGACATCTGTCACTCTGCAGATATTTTGCTGCCTCTTTAATACATTTACATATAATTTAAGTGATATTGTGCCAGACAGGAATATAAATGATATGCATACACAGATTATATTGTGCATAAATATGGCAAGTTTGATGGTAGAGGCGAGACAGATACATATTTACAATATCTGAAAGCAGATGCACACACCTTTTCCTTCTTTAAGTGCCTGACAGGCAAATAAGTGGTGTAAACTCAAACTGTATTGATTATGAGTTTGTTATTGCCTGTAGCTAAAATAGCCAGGAGGATGTTCTTCCCCAGCATGGGATTATGGCTATGAAGCTGGAGCAGCACCAAAGCACCCATAAACATCGAGAACATCCTGAAGGTTATTGCAGCTTTCTATTGCACTCTGAAAAGTTTTCTCCAGAAACTGTAGAGTAAATGTCATATAAATATCGGTAAGTTAGCGAGGAGCCAGAGAGCACATCCAAAAGTAAACCAGATCCTCTGATTGTGTTGATTTTGAAATATGGAATGTTTAGAAGTTTTGAATTTAAATCTGATCAGCATCAAAAAATGCATTGTAACAATCATGCAGCTTTTTCGACAATACATATAAGGATGAACAGCACAACATTTCAAGCAAGTTCATATTTAAATCTATTATATCGGCCTACGTATAAGTATTTTTTCAGGCATCCAAACAGCAAATTTGATGAAGAGTGGATGAAGTGCAAAACAATTCCTACTGTATATGGAGAGATAAGTGTCTTTGACTAAGTAATCCAGCAACAAAAGACATTTGCTTTTACGCCCACTAGTTTAGGAGATCTGATCAAAAAACAAGTGCTTTCTAAATCACCACACGGTGGCGCTACCTGCCATCACGTTACATCACGTGTTGTTAAGTTACATTGAGTTACGTCCCGTCACACCCTGTCTTGTCACGTAACATTACGTCATCATTTTAGTAGTTTTACATGACTCATTTTAGGCCAGGAGAGGGAGAACACTGCAAGACTCGTGTTTGTAGAGCACAAGACAAGTGTGGTTGTTCCAACTTAACATCAGAACTCTGGTACAAAGGTGAAGTACATCAGGTTGAATGCCAATCAGTAGCATTTTCCAACTTTACAGTAGGTGGTCTGGAAACATTGATATACTATATGAGTTTTAAAACAACAGAAGATGACTGAGCTCGATGCAAGTTAAAGCTGTGCCCGAACTGCAGAAACAGTGGAAACAATGGAGTATATTTAGTAGTATGGCAATGGGAAAATACAGACACGCTGAATGGACAAACAGGAACAGTGGTCACAAGTTGAAACTTGTCAAAATCCCTCTAGGCTAGGTTGCTTGCTGGGGCACTGAATATATGGAAATGTTGGATATCAACGTTGTTTTTTGCCCAGGGCAAACATTTTACCATTCTGGGCAGACAGACAGATCAGTCAGATCTTGAGCTGTGTTTTGAAGATGCAACCTGCTGCTGGATAACAGGGAAAATAATTATTGATTCTGAAGTTTGTGTAGGAAACATAATGTCTCCAAATCATGGAGCAACATGTGGGCCACAAAGGGGGCTAGTATTTGCCATGCAACCTTAAATGACCCAACTTGCACATCATTACAGTATATTTGCTTGTATTTGCATCTACCCGATGTGAGCATCTGCATGCTGTGGTGTATATACGTGACAGATATAGAGAGGAGCAGGACTGAGGTTTTGGAGCAGCGTGCAGTGCGATCTGTGCCCGTCAGGTTAGGTTTTCTTGCTGGATCTCTCTGCTCCCCGCTGAGGCTGTACTGGTGAAAAAGTCTCTGAACTGGGTCACAGCTGTGCTGCACACAGTGGCACCATGGCACATTTCTCTGTGAGTGAGGACTATCTGAAGGCCGGGGGAGAAAATCAGCATGCTTGTTAAACTGCCCCCCCCTCCAAGTAAGATGAGAAGAGTGAGAAGCCAAAGCAATCAATCATTAATCCACCATAAAGGGGCTGGGGGAGGAAAGGCAACATTTCTCTGTCTTTTAATATGAGGCGGCTGTATAGCACCGCAGTTTGTACCTCTGCCACCTCAGTTTGGCCCTCCGGAGATACTGAGAAACTGGAGAGAAATTTGAATACACAGTCTAGAGACAGGGAACAAAAAGAGTCGTTGAAACGTCCTAGATGCCTATCGAGGAGAAGGCAACGGCAAAGCTCAGCTGGGTGTTAGTGGGTCCTAACCCTGCTTTGTCTCCTCATTCATCAACTGGAAGCAGCAGACAAAACTTCTGCTGCACATCAACTCAACTCTATAATTTTTAACTGAGCTGTATTTGCTGTAAAATGAGAAAAACATTTAAAAAAAAACATGCTGCAAACTAAAACATTACAAAGTGAACTTAACCCTTTTAATAATTTATGTATGCAAAGCTAATAGATGCAATTCCCTTCCAAGCTTGACTCTGGTGAGTTGGAGGTCTGGCATTAAATGACTTTTTCTTGCCCTCAATTACTGCTGAGAATAAAGATCACAGAATTAGAGCCGATGTGACGCAGGTGCCCGGGTTATAAATTTGTATAATCTATAACTCTGTTGGCCCAGATTGTCATTAAGACACACTCTTATGCACTCAATGTATTAATGGCTAAATCGTAAGTGCGACCACATACCTGCCAAGGTTTTTAAACAATCTTCATGATCAGCAATAATGTGGGGGTCTAGAGAGGTCAGGTCCAAAAGGTCTTAAAAGCCAAGTTGAAAATTTGAGAAGAAGGAAATCAATTTCCCTCCCTGCTGACAGGAAGTAGCAGCCTGCTGCAACATCATTTCACCAACTTACAGAAAGGAAGGAAAATGCTACAAAAACAGATGCATTCTTATTTCTTTTATGCTCATGTTTTATCTTTTAACCTAGTCTATGCTTTTCCCTCGGTTACTCTTTTTTTTTTATTCAATACTTGTACTGTTTTTTAAGTTTGTGTGGAACCCAGGATGTGTAGGTACTACAGGCTGAGTAGCCACTGGTGTTCCTATAAACAAATAACAAACAAGCTCACATGAGCCTGGAGACTTAAAGACAAAAGAAAACCAAATTTTCATCATCATGAAGTATTGTTAGTGGTGGTGAAAAGGAGAAATGTGTGCATGCTGATGTGCATTCACAGGTACAGTATGAGTAATTGGAAAAAGTAGTTACTGCTGTGAAACATGAACTTAACATCACAAATAACCATATCCTTTCAGACAAGACTGAGCTAAATGCTAAAGTCAACAACAATGCTTACATGCTGATGTTTACCATGTATAATGTTTGCCATGTTCACCATCTTAGTTTAGCTTGTTGTTGAAATGTGCTAATAAGCACTGAACATTCAGCTTTTCAGGTTTGCAGGTATTTGGTCATAAACAAAGTAATGAACCAATTGATATTTGACTCGATGATAGTCATTAGAAGTCTGAGGATGACATGGATGGAACATTTAATGGCAATCCAGAGCAAAGTTGAATTAAGTATATTTGATAAAAATATGTAGTTTTCTTTAGGCAAAAACATTAATCAATTCTGGGAAATAGGACAGTATCCTGACACATTGACACCACTGATGTATACGGGTGTTTTGACCCCAGTGTGTCGCCCTAAAAGGAATATTTAATTTAAATTCAAATTTTTTAAATTTGGGTCTCAACCGTTGAACCTCCGTATTCCTAAGCAAAAGCGCAACTGTGCCGCTTATTGTATTACATACCATATACGTTTAGCTACTGCCCCCGTTCACAGCAGTACATTGCTTAGCTTCTGTGACAGTACTCCAGTCTGTTCCTCTAAACTGACGGTGTGCTGACCACCTTCTACTGTAGGTAATACACTGACTATGGATAAGTACCGCAATACACAAACCTAAACAAACTTGAGATCATAGCGCACTCTGTGTACAGTCTTTGTTGACTGGTTGTTCACTGTAGGAATGACTATATTGTTGCTAGCCATGACAGAGTTGTTGATGTTGAGAAATCCAGATATCAGAGCTCACAGGTGTACTATTTGAACATTTTTATCTTGGGATGCATGTTGCTTACAAATTGGGGAAAGCATTAGATTTGAAACAAAACAATAGTTTCTCATTACGGTCTCTCGATCCTTCTGCAAAGAAACACAGCGCCTCAGCCGTTGCCTGCAATTGGCAGTTAATTGTAGCACAACCCCACCGCTGTTAGCCCTCCTTGGCCAAGCTTGCCATCAGCTGATTACTGCACACCCACTATCTTATTAATGTAAATCCCTAAAAGAAAATATGGCTGAAGCACAATATTTATTTTGCAGGCTATTCACACGGTACACAGTCTCAGTTGGCTCCAATGCTTTATAGAGATTTTTAATGAGTCTTAACCAACCACCAAAGAGGACGATTTATTATTCCATCCTGCTGCCTTTCCCAAATGAAAATAAGAGGTAGAGGTAATCCATCTATGTTTGTATCACAACAGTATATCATTTAGACCCTGTACTTATCTTGTCTGCACCAGGTGATATACAATGCTCTCTCCTTTGTTGACTCCTTTGTTATAAATTAATCTGTGAGCTTGTCCCATCACTTATGTGGGTGAGGCGGTGTTGTTTGACTGCAGTTATACTGCATCCTTAGCAAAAAGAGTTATAATTGATAACAGGCCAACTTTATTGATTTACAGAAAGAATGTCCTGTTATCATATTCAAACAGACAGACAATGACATATTTCTCCATGACAGTCCTTGTTCATCATTTGTGTTTCTACAGCATGCGTTTCTCAGGGTCTCATTTTTGTATCTCATTTAAATGCATTCAGCGTGCAGTGCTGCTACAATGCAGTGAATGCCATTTTCTTCAAACATACATTTACTGACTTCATGTTTATAGCGACAAATTCTGCACTTCTTTTCCCCATTAAAACCAGAGAACATGTCCGCTATCACCTCAGCATCACTCTTGGCTGCAGCCGTTGTAAAGCCCTCATCCTGTCTCATGCTGCTTGGGCACCTGCCAATATGTCCTCATTTAAGAAAGCGCCTGGGCTGATAAATGGGCGCACTCTCTCTCCCCATAACTAACAGAGTGCCCGCCGCCCATAGGGTCGACAGAGAGGTGCTCAATCTGCTGTGACAAAATTACATCTCGTATCGGCCAGTGGGATAGGAGCAGGGGCCTGCAGATTAGAGCCAAATCACAGCATCACCAGTGCAAAATCCCTTCCTACTACAGCCTAACTGGGCTCTGTCTCACTCTCTAACAATGTTACCTGATTTGCTGCAATGCTCTCTCCAAAAACAGCATGGAGCTGAGGGCGAAGATCTTTTTATGTCTTGAACCTTGAATCGATAGGCTACCAAATCAATAGAGCGACCTCCATTGTCTCCCTGTGTGAAAAGACGTCTTTTGCAAAGGTGTCTGGGCTTTATCTGCCTGCAGCAATCAGCCAGTCAAACGGAGCTATAATACATTAATGTCTGTTTAATTAGCTTTTCGTAATAAATTAATTTGACCTCCCTAAAATTGTACATGCTCAGCAATATCTTTTATGTTTAACGTCTAAACAATTCTAGTGCCAAATCATTTTCATCAGTGAAGGATTTCTTCAGGCAGAGCCAGAGAGGGATATTTGGGCCAGGGTATTCCTGCGGAGGGGGGTAGTAACCTCTCCGTCGTCAAAATGGGCTAAATTTGGTCACATGTTAATTTTGGACTCTCCCCTTGTCTACTGGATAGGGTTGATTAATGTGGCTCCTTGTCACAATGAGCTGGCAGAACAGGCACAGAGTTCCAAACTGCCCTCCATTCTCCATGGACAGCAAGTTATTGGCTCTGCAATCTCCTTGACAACACAAAGAAAACTATGAATGACATCTGGGCTGTGGGATTGGCTGTAGAGAAATACTAAATGATCCACCAATGAAAGAGCTGAAGAAGATGACATTTTGTTTATTATTGTTGCTGAATACATTGTAATCATGTGAAAACCATACATAC
The DNA here is from genome assembly GCA_023566125.1 of Zingel zingel. NCBI lineage: Eukaryota > Metazoa > Chordata > Actinopteri > Perciformes > Percidae > Zingel > Zingel zingel. The sequence goes on along the minus strand of CM042325.1, from coordinate 20,595,057 downwards.
ATACATACATACATACATACATACATACATACATACATACATTTGCAGACAAAATGTATGTAACAACAAAGGTTCATGTACACTCTTATTGTAAACACAACCCTTTTTGAAGGCAGCTACACACTGTACAACTGCAGCCATCATAAATGTGCTGTGCAGGACTCAAGAACTTGAAAGATTAAGTATGCATGGAATTAGTTTTTCTAACCATACATCCATATGTTGATGAAACAAAATACTAGCCTGACAAGCCAGACCCACATTAAGATGTTGGGTCTGGGAATTCACCATTGGCAGGGCTCAATCCGAGGGGCGGGATAAACAGTTGTCTTTCAAATTCCCTCTGCACTCATAGCCAACCAGAGCAACGCTAGTTGATAAATTAAACTTTTGCCGTATTCAGTCAGCAAAACTCCGAACCCATCTTCCTTTTTTAAGAATGACTTCAGTGCTTAACTGCAAGTCTTCCAGAGCCGATTCGAAAGACCGCTTTTCCTGCAGCATCAGCCATCTTCTTTGTTTTCAAGTAGCAGGGAATTCATGCGGAACCGTCGCAACTCTGCCGTCCTTATGTTAAACCTGCCCGCCGACTCAATACACGATGTGATTGGCCTGACCAGAATTTGTTTTTTTCAGCTCGCAAGCCAATGGAAAGTTGCTAGACTGACCCTGGCTGCAAATTACATTTGCTGCCGCTGGGGGGGGGGGGGTTGTTCTAGGCTAACAAAATACTAGAGGTTGGCGCCTCTTCGGTTATTTTTGGTTATCACCGATTAAATAATTACATTAATTGCATTATTGTGTGTGAGTACTTTACAAACCTCAATATATAAAACTAAATAAAATCACACTGAAATAATCTCTGTACTCCATGTTGTACCAGTTGTAATGTCCAACCAGTCCTCCAAACCATTCAACGAAGATATGGGTTGTTTGTTCCTAACCCTTAACCCACGGTCAATACAGGTGGTTAAAAACAAGTTTAAAGAAACCACTGGACAGGATAGTCAGCGGGAGTTATATTAGGTTAGTGAATGACAAAGTTATCTCAATGGCTTTCCCCACTTCGTCCGACGACTGGGTGGTTAGGGTTAGGGTTAGGTGTTAGGGTTAGGTGTAAGGGTTATTTCACTTCCTGAATGTGACGTGATGCTGAACGTGACGTTATTGAAATAAAAAAATAAAAAACTTGCTGTTAACTTTTAGTTTCAAATGGGACTCAAACCCCAATCTCTCAGGTGAAAGTCCTGTTTTGCACTCTTATATTTCCTCACCTTACTTCCTGCTTTGCTCTTTTCATAATTACTATGGCCACTAGAGGGCACTGCCACTATAAACGTAAATATAGATTGTATTTTGCTGCTTGAAAAAATGACGTCTGGGATCGTATGTCAGGGGAGACATCTAGTAAGGTTATATGTACGAAGGTCTTTTTCACAGCAAATGTAACTTCTGACCTGGCAGGTTTAACTGGAGCTTCTCTGCACTTAAATATAATTGAATACAGGTGCATGTACTACTGTATGCATGCCTGCACAGGAGACAAAAAGTAGCAACATCTTTCTGTTACCTTTTCTTTTCGGACGCAAATATCGGTCTGTAATTGTGTTGCTCCACAGTGCCACAGTGCAGCTTACACAGTGTATTATGTGAGGAGAATAAACAGTGCTGCCCCAAGACAGCAGTTGGATGACTAGCACAATGCTAACAAACTGAAAGTAAACACAGGCCTGCCTGTGTGAGCACCTGCTCATAGTGATTAATGTGGGCACTGGGGCTAGTAAAAACATCATTACCATTCAGTCTTATTTAGTTGCCTCTGCAATACAAGGTCAGGCCAGATGTTCTGTGGACACAAAGAAGCTTATCAATACTGTTGCATTCTCATTATTAGGCAGGGATGTGTTGTATATACACATACAGCTGTTATTAAAGTATTGTTGATCCGTTTGCATTTTCTAGAAAACAATGGGATCATATCCAGCATTTGTACAATATTAACAAAAACAGCTTGATTAATCATGTAAATCTAATTAGCAAACTTTCCTCATTTTAGAGGAAACAGCTGCTGAGGTCATTGTGGATGATTGCTTTTGTCACAACAAAGTGAGATGAATAATTTTACCAATTTGGTAATTTAAAAAACACATTTTGGGCAGTCCTGTTGGCCCAAAATGTATACCATGTAACAGTAACAATTGCTGGTTTAAGTCCAGTTATGCAAGCACGTAATCAAGACGTAACAGTTCTTCATTACCAATGCTGACGTGCCCTTGAGCAAAGCATTTAACCTATTTGCACCAGTGGAGCTGCAGTATCCAACAGATCAGACCAGTTATTCGGTAGCTTCCAAGTGTGAATGTTTGTAACTGTGTACATGTTCTGTAAAGAAATTTGGGCTGCTTATAAAGGTTATATACAATAACATATCTTGTGATTGATCCCATGTTTCCTGTTTCTCCTATAAAAGATAAAAAGCCATAACAAGTATGTTCTAAAATTGTTGTTTGATGGTCTCTATCTGAACAAATTTCAGCTCCCTCAGTGGCTACTTCTGGCTAGTTCTTCTGGGCCTTCGGTGCTTTGAGTTAAAAATTGTTTGGTGTACTGTATAATTCAGCCTCATGCTGTTCATTTTTATAAAAAAGAACAGCATGAAAATAAAGTAAGTGGGATTTTACAAGAGTTTATATTACAGATGTGACTGTGATGAAGTGGGAAATTACTGCCAGTTGTACATCTCAGTTAATCAACCCACTGACTAACAATTACATTGAGAAGTTAATGAAGAGTCATGTGTGTTTGCTGTGTGGAATGAAAAAAAGTGCCAAATATATCAGTTATAGCAGGTTTAAAACGTCAAAGGCATCCAGAAAACAAATGAATAAAACAGTATTGTTATGAAAGATGTTGCTTGAGTTCGGTTGAGCTTTTTAAGTGTCACTCTTTCAATACATTGAGCACCACAAATGGAATTCTATATTTACCTTTGTTATACTGAGGTGGAGCCAGAAGTCTCATTGGAAGATAAAACCTAGACAAATAATAATGAAACCATCTGCGTGGCTAAATGTCGTGAAATTTACACTATCAGCACCCAGAAATGCAGTTAAAAGTTTCGATCTGCAGTACATAAAAAAATAAATCTAAACCTCCTGTGTTATGTTGAAGAAAATAGTGTGGTCAATTACAGGTGCAATAGGCAAGACGTTTATGTGACATTACACCTCAAATTGCAGCGGAGAGGTGCATCTTATTTCTCGTGTTGAGAACATGCAGATTCACCTTATTTACACAGATGAGCCTTTGGCACCTCTTTAAAACGGGACAACTCTAAATAACTAATGTTCTCACTGTGTATGGAGCACACCCAATATTAAGACCATTTGCATCAAAGAGCTGCTGCAAACAAAGTAGTGATGTCAGATCCATATGGAGAACAGGGGGAGTAAACACACCTGTATGAGACAGACAGAACTATCTTCTGCAACAAGCTCTCAATCAGCGTCACTCTGACTTGTCTGGCTGGGATCTCGCATGGCAACCTCATCCATCTTGATCACTGCTCCAGAAAGCGCGCAGTGATCGGCATCGGATGACAAGTGCAATAGAGCTGCTGGTTTTATCTATCGGCGCGTCTTCTCAGCTTCACCCCCTGAGAGCTTTGAAGGGCAACTTTCTCCGACTGATAGCAGAGAGATGAATTCCAAGATGAGGCCCGGAGGCTGTTCCTTACCTCCTACAACATTACTCCATTCCCAACTTCATCCATAGTATTCATGTACAGCGCCGGTGCAGCCTCGATGCGTCTTGAGCTGCTAGGCTGAGGAGGAGCCTGTTTAATGTGGCTTTGCAGGTAGATGCACAAACAAGGACTGAATACATTTTTAATCGCTGAAAAACAAAGGGGGAGGCTGCAAACCAAATCTACTAATTACAATGGAGCTTTTGTGAGCACCAGGGAGAAAAACACACTGATTTATTTAACAGCATCAACCGACAGAACGATTTTATACAACCATTTATTTTGAATAACTACAGCAATTTATTTGTCATGTTTTAGCATTCACATTTTCATTTCAGTTCATCAGCCTTTGTTTTTGACATTTTGTTAACAGCTTAATTTTTTTAACCATGATCAAGCTACTAGAAGTCATCAATTGTGCAAGTATTAATGAAACACAAAAGAAGACCCACTCAACCTCCACCCCCACTCCCATAAAAAATCAACACAGTAAAGTGAGTCAATTCAACTGGAGCTATTAAGATATGCAGCTTAATTATGAATGAGCTATGTGTGGGCGTAATAAGCACGACTAATACAATGGCTCTCACAATATGTGCCTCAGTGTATAAATTAAAATCCAGTTTAAAAAGAAAAGGGGAAAACACACCACATTACACTTTAATTATGAAGCAATAATTACATTATATTGCTGCAGGTCACAGGTTGGTCTTTCTTTGGTTTAAGCAATGAAAACAAACGTGGAGTTCAAAAGTACAGGCAACTGCAGCTCCTGAGGGTTTGGAGTTCATCTAATCTGAATCCAGTCAAATTAGTTTGTCGATTAACAGCATTACAAATAATTGCATATATATGAACTAAAACTCTCAGATTGACATTTAAAAACTCGGCGAAGAAATTAAAGATTCAATAAGTGTTTGTTTGACTTGGAGTTTTGACTATTTTAGGAACCTGTAACTGAATCAGTAGCAGATATGAGAACACATCTCTGAAGAAACTCCAAACAAAAATCTAAATCATGGGGATAGATGGATGGATGGATATAATTACTGTACTCTATGTAAGCAAATAGTTTCTTTTAAACAAAGACTGAATTAGCAATTAAAAACACATTCCCACTGTCAATCCATCCACACCACCACTATTTATATGCCATAATGTGCTGGAGTACCTTCAACTTGACAGTGTCACTTTGCCGAGGCAAAATGGCACAAGATGTTGACGCCAGGAGGCTCAATTACTTTGTAGCATTGCATGTTGAATCATGAAAAGTGATTATATGCAGAGAATGTTGAAAGAAACCATTACTGTACTTCACCACTACCACTATTAGCTCAATTTGAAACTGCATCCAACATGTGTTGGAATCATGACAACCTTCAAAAGGCCCCATTACTGTACCATGATGTTAGTTTATGTGATTGTAATTGTTATGGTTATTTGTCTGTTTGGTTAAAGAAATGGTTGAGCAGTTTGGGATTTCTTTTTGAATTGTGATTGCCATAAAACCAGACAGAGATAGGAAAATACATCAGTTTCATCTCTATGTGTTTATTAGCATAGAGATATGGACATGTTTAGCCTGAGCACAACACTAAATTCAGGGGGAATTACTATCTTCATTAGCTCCGTCATACAACAAGTCTTTCAACCTACAAAACATTATAGTCTATATCCATGACGTTCCACTTCTGGGATTGCTCCGTTGCTGCCGGATTTCACTCATTTAGGCCAGATATCTGTTGCGTTGGGCTTCCTTCATGTTGGCATTTTAAACTCCGGTTGATTTATGAGGACTATGGTTAACCTTTTCTCAGATCTCTGCAGGGTAAATCCAGACAGCTAGCTAGACTATCTGTCCATTCTGAGTTTTCTGTTGCATGACTATAACAACCTTTGAACGTACACATGTTCCACCAAAACAAGTTCCTTCCCAAGGCTATTTTGCAGAGGCGCTTTCTCCAGCTTTTATCTGTCCTAATATTTGCTCTAAAGTGTTTGGGATGCCTGAAAGGGACAAATACTCAGCAGTGATGTTCCATTAACTTGTAATATTTTTACATGCTTGGGGCCTATTAAGAAATTCACCGTGTTAATTTTCTGAGCCATTTCACGCCGGCTATCTGTACGCTTGTCAGCAAGAATGAATGTGCAAATTAAGCTTTGAGAAGTATAGCTGTAGGCCTCTTTCACAGGTCTAATGCATAATAGTCTTGTGTGCATTGTAACAGAGGCTCTCTGTCCATAAGGAGCACAATCACACTGCGGCTGGAGCCCATCATGCCTTTAGCCTAAACGGCTTCGTTATCACAGCAGGCCTGCGGAAGATTTATAGATGAAGATGATTCAAAATAAATGCTTTTTTACTTTAATAAACAAACTTAAACATTGAGGTTTATATGCTTTTGGTGTTCAGTGGTGCCATCTCAAAACTGCAAACCTGCTTTCAAATGCCAATTAGGAAAGAATAGTCTTGCTTTGACCCTCCTCCGCAGCACTGTGGAGGAGGGTCTGGCTAGTCCACACAGCAGTCCGGGATGGGAGAAAAACGTGCTCTGGATTATTGACATTTCTTTACACCAATCACAATCGTCTTGGGCGGCACTAAGCCCCCGAAGAGCCACGGTACCACTGCAAAATAGCCTCGGGAAGGACCTTGTTTTGGTAAACATGTGTAAGTTCAAAAGTAATTTTAGTCGTGCATCAGAAAACTCAGATTGGAAAGATCTGAGTAGCAGTTAACCATAGTCCTCGTAAATCCACCGGAGTTTAAAATTCCGGCACAAAGAAAGCGGAAGGTAACAGACACCCAGGCAAAAAGTGAGTGATCCGGCAGAATTTCCGGCAGCACCGGAGCAATCCCGGAAGTGCAACGTCATGGATATAGACTAGGAAAAGTAGTACTCACTTTATTTAAAATGCTTCAGTACCCAGATTTAATCAACAGTGTGCTGGATTTTTTGTTTCTTTCCTGTCAATATTTGAGAACTTTGTAGTTAATTATTACATTACTTTGATATCATTACTACAACAACTGGCAATTGTAGTTAATGAAAATGAGTGTATTGTAGTTAAGTACAATTTTGAGGTACTTGTAATTATCGTATTTCCATTTTCCGCTTCTCCACTACATTTCAGAGAGTAATATTGCCCTTTTTTATACTGCACTACATTTATCATTGACAGCTTTAGTTACAATTAAGATTTTGTTTGTGACCTCAAAAACAGATTACCAGTAGACCTGGCCCTGTGAGGAACCGTTGATGGCATATTGGGTGGGTTTAAGACCATGACTGACAGAGAAATGTCACCGTCCTGTAAGGTCCATCCAGTGAACGCACCAGGCTCATGAACCTCAGATCAAACTGTGACTAGACATTGCTGAACAAAAAGAAATCAAGATTCTGTTACTGTTCTGTTACTCAAATGTTTTCAGATTTTGTGCGGTCATGGAAGGCTTGTATCATATCAGTTTTGTTGTCATTACTTAGAATTTCTCATGAGGGCGGCAGAAACTACACACTATAGCTTTAAGGCTACACATCCAATCATATAATCAGTCACAGGGGAACTTTTCTTGGTGATTTTGGTGATAATACTTCTTAATGCAAGAGTATTTTTTTTACATTTTGTATTGGTACTTTTAATGGATGTGAATACTTCTTCCACAATTGTTCAATAGGTATTAAAAAACTGACTGATCTCTACGTATCCTCTTAAAAGTGATGGAACAACCAGAAAATATATGAACACTGTAGGAAATCCAAAGAATACTTGGCAGTTTGCAGAATACTCAATACTCTGGATAGGATTTGTCATCATTTGTCTTCCATGCCTTACTGAGACATCCATCCCTGTCAAAACTGAGAACAATGAGGAAAACAAAACCTGTGGGCCATGATAAGCTGTCAGCCGTGGTCATCTAGAGGTAGTGCATTGCCTGAGCCTACCAAAGAGAGAGATAATTGATATGTCCTGTTACAAATCGAAACAAGCTTCTAGGCAGAACATTTGGGAAGCAATTAGTCATATAACGTCAAGTCATTGCATTGCATCGAGGAGGCTTTATGTGTGGGAATCCCCAGGTAGCTGGAAACCTGCTGGTTGTTACAAACAGGCTGCCGGTGAACATTTGGTGGCAGTGCCAAATCAATGACAGCTTGAGTTTAAACGGTGACCTCCGATGTTCTCAGAGTCATGAGAAAATACACAACTTTCCCTGCAAAGTTTTCTCATTTTAACAACATCCGGGTACAGGTGAGGAGAGAGGTGTTTCCTGACTGCTTTCTTTGCCCTTCATGAAATCAAGAGAGGGGGGAAAACAATTCCATCAGTAATTCCATTTTCCTCTTCACAAACTGCATATTACTCATTAAATATTAACTGACAGGCCTGAGCTTCCTTGCATTTTGATGATTGTTTTTTTTTTTATGTAATTATTTATGGCTGACAGGTTAAGACAGTCTGCAGAATGTCAAAAAGAGCATTTCAATTGATGCAAATGGAAAGCAAGAAAATAACCAATTAATTAATCTTTTCTCAATCATAATTGCTTTATAATTCCCCTGAAATTAGAGATTTGTGACTCTGAGTGATATCTGGGCCAAAATTATGCTTTACCTCCAATAACAGGGGTGACTGGTCGCTTGTATAGAGTCCCAGAGGTGACACAAATAGGCAGTGTGATTGGTCAATCGTATAATTGAATACATAAATAGTAAAGAAGTATTAAGAGTGAATATAATAATTTAAATGGATTCTATTCTTCTTTTATCTCTAGTTTCCACACAATGTTTTTGTTTTCTATACATAAACATACATAAACAATATTTTAGTTGAAAATAATGAGAAATGCTTGTCTGAAGTGTGCCAAGATTGGTTTTGTTTGTCTAATATCAACATTAGTATTCATTAAGAACCTTGTTTGTGTCCACCTGATGAATATAAATTAAATGTTCTCTATCTTTTAGTTCTGTTTTTGGTCTCTACCAACTTATAAAAGGGAAATATTTGTCTTGCTGTGTTCGGGACATTTCTAGGCATCAACCTCGAAAACCAGTGTAGCTACCAGGTGCCAGATCGTAAGCACGTGTCCAAGATGAAGGTACAAAAATGGTGGACACAAATATAGGGAGGCGAAAACGTCAAGCGGACAAAGCTTATTCCAAAACAAAGCTCATGCATCTGGGGTTGGCTTTCACTCACTGGCAAGATCCATTACCCTCGTTGAGCTGAGGAGGAGGGGCCAACTTTGAATGTTGCGTTTACAAACCACAACCGACAAATCCTACTTATTTGAAATAAGTAGCCAAGATTAAGATTAAATAGTAGCCAATGAAGAATCAGAAACCTCCAACGACATTGGGTAACCTCCTGAACCATATACTTAAAAGCTAAAATGGGAAATTGGTCATTTATGAAATTATTTGAATCATTTAACTGACAGTGTTATTTATGTATGTATTCAATTAGACTGATCATTGGTAAGATTTGTCACTAGGACATGATATCATCACAGTCGACTTTTGTGAAGTTTGAGTATCAGACTGTAGAATAGTCACTGACTGCATTGTTGGCATGCCTTTCCCCTCGGCTGTCCCCAGACACCAACGTTTGCTCTGATCATAATGTACCACAAGACATGCTCACTGGTAAGGTTTGATTATCAATAAGCCAGCTGAATTGAGAATGTACTTGCTATAGCTTTCTTGAAAAGCTCTGACTAGCACCCGTCCACCAGGCTATTGAATTATGAAAACCATTGATGGATGAAATATGAACATCAATCTTTCTCAGCTTGTGTCTCCTGAATAAATTACTTTTAAAGTTCACTGCCATGTTTGCAGACATGTGCTTCGGAAAATGCCTTTCTGCTTCCTCAAGTTATCTTCTGAGTGCAGGGTTCCAGACTGCCACCAAATGGTTGCATTATGCAACCAAAATTTGAGAGTGTGCGACTGAATTTCACATCCAGTCACACATGTGCGACCAGTAAATGCGGCTAGTGTGCTAGTGCCAGAGTCTACAGTGTCACAGTCGTATGATGATTCAGAGTCAGAGGTAGACTGTTGAGGTTGAGGTGGCGAAAAAGGCCCGAACCCACCATTTTCGGGAAGACTGGCTGTGAGTCAGCTGGTTGAGGTACTGTAAGGAGACAAACTCCATGAACTGCAAATATTGCAGTCGCTACCCAGAACGTTTGCCGACAGTGCAGGCACTTCACAGTTTAAACACAATACACTAGTTAAACACAATCTTTGCCTCAAGCATAGAGTATGTCGTGACATATTAATAAATGAAAAAGCAACGCCACTGCCGGTTTTAGAAGACAAGAGGCTGTAAATGACAGCGCAGATGAGGCAGAGATGATGTTGAAATTTAACCCCAGCCTGAGCCTCCTAGTGGAACACAGGAGGATCTGCTCTAAGGGGGAGTGAGTAAAGGCACAAGTTGTTTAGGCCTACTTGTTCTAGTGGACTAAGCACCTTTTTTTATTCTGAATGTATGGTATATTCTTTTTAATATTTGTACTGTCATGACAGTGATGGTGCTGTCGGTTTACCTTCTATGTTGCATTTTCAAAAGTGCACAATAAATTGTGACTGAATTTGAAACATCACATTGTAATTTCTGGTGTGTGCCCTTAAATTTTCTGGTTGTGCCCCTAAAATTTTCAGTTGGGGACCACTGTGCTCCTAGTGAAAACAGTTACAGTGCAGATCCACCGGGCCGTGCGACACTTCGGTCGCGCCACGCTCCACTTTATTCCTATGGGTGACGTCAAGTGACTTTAACGCGCCCGCAAAGCATCCCAGGAAGGCGGCGCTGCATTTAAAAAAATGCTGCACATCAAAAAAGCTGGCCGATGCCCATCTTTATGCAAATTAATCTGTTGAAAGCGACGTGACTATCCAGTAGATATGAAATGAAAACAGATTCAGCAACTGTATGGCCTATTTCTCGCTTAAAATGTTTTCAGAAACAGTTTCGGTGAACTATTTTTGTAAAATACGAGATCATATTCTCAACGAGACCGCCATGATGGTCGTTTTGAAATTCAGGAGTAGCCAGACCCACGTGACGCGTTCCTCCAATCAGCTGCCGCTCAGGGGCGTGGAGCATCAACCATGGATGTATGACGTCGCGACACCACGCTTCAGTCGTGTCGCAAAAATGGATCTGCACTGTTAATCTGGAGCCCTGCAGTGGAGGAAAATAATCTCTGTAAAAAGCAAAGTGAGTTACAATGACCACATGAGGATATATTCTCTCATCGATCTAAGCATCTGGATTGATGAGAAGTTTGTCCTATTGAGTACCAGAGGCATGAAGGCAGGTTGAAAGTCAGGCTGATTGTCTAATGATTTGCCATATTGTAAATCAATAAAATAAGATACAGTGCTTTGAAAATGCCCAATGTGAGAAACAGTGTGTTGTTCATTCTGACACTGTTCACAGTCTGCAAGGCATTTCTGTTGTGTGGCAAGGACATTTCTCAAGTTTTACAGTAATGAATGGGGTTATATTTCTTCTTTCTTGCCCTGAGTACCTATAAATAATACACTATACCCAATAGAGGGAAATTATTGATATGGATCAATAGTAAAGACATTCTAGCCCTACTACGATACTAAGCTCAGAACTCTGAATTCATTGTTTCCAATTTGGGTCTCATCCCTGATTAAAAGATGCAGTATGTGGACAAAATGTCTGGGCCTATACAGTAATATGTTCAGTGTCTGAGCCCAAAGTCCTCCTGAACTCTGTGTGAATAGTCAGTCTGGACTTATGAATCTTTTATGGAATAAGTACATCCTAAAATGCAAATGCATGTTCTGTCCACAGAAATTGATAGAAAACACAGTTAGACAGGTAGTAGTTGGCATTGGAACAGCAATGCGAGAGTGTGGAAACCTCTCTGTGGAGACGCAAAAGTGTGTGAAATTCAATGAAGTATGCACACCAGGCGGCTAGGTGGTAGTGTGAAGCACTGCCACACAACACCACCAAGTCTGCGTGCCTGCGTAGAACCTTCCTTCTACTTCTCTCCCTAGTAGCATGAGTTCCAAAACATGGTGTGCTGACAATTTTATCTGGACAGATGAGGAGGTGGCATAACAGGACGTGGACTGGGAGTCCTGCCAGTCAAAAATATATAGACATATGGACCGAATTTCTTCAGCAGTATGCTGTACCTGGAGGGACATCATATCCACACGAGAAAGACGCTATGGCCAAAGAAGCCAACCTATTGTCACTCCCAATTCATCAGATACGGCAGGTTGGTCAGTGGCCCACAGTGTTTTATACAGACGCACAAGGCCCCCTCTAGAGTCTGTATGAGACGCATCAGGCTTTCAACTATCTCCAATATAAACCCATCCACGGCAATAGTAGGTGCTCAGAGCAAATGCTGTGGGGTGACATATAAAGACTGAAAAAGTACACGTAGGTAGGATGGGGATGGATAGGTCACTTCCACCCAGGGGACCGCTCTCCATGTCCCGTGTGAAATGTTTTATAAACCTAAACAAGTACTTTTGTTTGAATTCACAATGTTAACCACTTGTTGAAGTCTGTCTGCATGTTGAAAGATTATGCCAAAGGGCCTTGCCAAAATGTCTATATTTTACGAGTTGGAATTGAGTGTGTTGCTACGTCATGTATATGTATTTTTACACATGACATTTGACATTAAACCATGATAGTGAAAGGTCCATAGAACATACAATAATACAAAACAACAACCCTGAAATTCTGGAGTCTTTATACGATTATCTGTTTGACATTTTGGCCGGAAGTGTGGTTTCATGCAAATCTGAAATGGAAGGTCTTGCCAAAATAACCCCCAGTGATTTGGAATTGTATTGATCCCAATACACGCCTTTAATCCACTACAAATTTTACACATATATTGGCAAGCATTCCTAAGACAGCAATGCTTTCTGTACTCCAAAACAAAAATTTACCTATGGCATAGATTCAGAGTAGAATTATAAATCAAGCTTAAAGTGACTATGTAAAACATTTTAATGTTTCGGAAACTGTGTAATTTTCCATCTGGTGATCATAAATGACCTGTAACAGCAAATGAGACTAACAGAAAACTTCAGGAAATGTGCTATATTAATCTAAGTTATTATTGCGTTGGTTGCTACAACAAACTCTAAATGCTTTGTCTCGTGACACGGTGACAGTTATAACGTTACCTGGTTTAGCTCACGAGACATCCAAAGTAGGCTATGTTACCGTATGCAACACTTAAAATGCAATGATGCATCTGTAATGTATTCTCTTATTTTTTGTCTAAGCAAAACATTCCTTGCAACTTTATGACCTCCCGGTAACGCTAACTTCTAGAGCTTTACGACAGCATGTGTGGTAAAAACACTACCGCTATTGTCCAAAGGGGCAGCACAAACTGAAAGTTACATATAGCCACCTTAAGACGCGAATCCATTGGGAAATAGGGTCCAGTTTGAAAAATACCGAAATTCTGCTTTAATACCACAAAATTGTTAGGCTAAAACCTACAGATGGAATACTTAGGAGTATATTAGGAAGTGTATGAAATCAATCAAATGTATATCACCATTGTACTGCAGTCTATTGATAACATAACCTCATTATAATCTGAAGTCCATTATAATACCTTGTCAACCAGCAGTATGGCTAATCATCTGCAGATTTACATTTTCATTACTGTGTAAGATGTCAAGGGCCTCTTCTGCCAATCTCCACTTATACACAAATGACACTGGGCCACATTAAGCCTGCACATGTGGAAGCATCAGTCAGCCTCATTATAAATATACTGGTGAACCACAGTGTGTGGACAGATCACCGACCCAAGGATTGGAGTTGTGTGGCATGTTAAGTTAACTGAAGACCATTCAGACAAACTTTGGCCAAATGAATAACAAGTAGTCCCTATTTTAAAATATGGTGCATTATGGTTCATACTATAGGTTTCTGTCAGACCACAGCTTAATACAACTGCTGTGAAATACTATTACATACATTGAGGAAAATAAGTATTTGAACACCCTGCTATTTGGCAGGTTCTCCCACTTGGAAATCATGGAGGGGTCTGAAATTGTCATCGTAGGTGCATGTCCACTGTGAGAGACATAATCTAAAAAGAAAATCCAGAAATCACAATGTATGATTTTTTAACTATTTATTTGTATGATACAGCTGCAAATAAGTATTTGAACACCTGAGAAAATCAATGTTAATATTTGGTACAGTAGCCTTTGTTTGCAATTACAGAGGTCAAACGTTTCCTGTAGTTTTTCACCAGGTTTGCACACACAGGAGGGAGTTTGGCCCATTCCTCCACACAGATCTTCTCTAGATCAGTCAGGTTTCTGGGCTGTCGCTGAGAAACACGGAGTTTGAGCTCCCTCCAAAGATTCTCTATTGGGTTTAGGTCTGGAGACTGGCTAGGCCACGCCAGAACCTTGATATGCTTCTTACAGAGCCACTCCTTGGTTATCCTGGCTGTGTGCTTCGGGTCATTGTCATGTTGGAAGACCCAGCCTCGACCCATTCCATTTTCTAATGATTGCTCCAACAGTGGACCTTTTTTCACCAAGCTGCTTGGCAATTTCCCCGTAGCCCTTTCCAGCCTTGTGGAGGTGTACAATTTTGACTCTAGTGTCTTTGGACAGCTCTTTGGTCTTGGCCATGTTAGTAGTTGGATTCTTACTGATTGTATGGGGTGGACATGTGTCTTTATGCAGCTAACGACCTCAAACAAGTGCATCTAATTTAGGATAATGAATAGAGTGGAAAGGACATTTTAAAGGCAGACTAACAGGTCTTTGAGGGTCAGAATTCTAGTTGATAGACAGGTGTTCAAATACTTATTTGCAGCTGTATCATACAAATAAATAGTTAAAAAATCATACATTGTGATTTCTGGATTTTTGTTTTTAGATTATGTCTCTCACAGTGGACATGCACCTACAATGACAATTTCAGACCCCTCCATGATTTCCAAGTGGGAGCACTTGCAAAATAGCTGGGGGGTTCAAATACTTATTTTCCTCACTGTATATTAAAGTATTTGAATTTCACTTTTATACATTGTACGAATGAAATCCACATTTAAATGTATTGGTTTGGTTTGGAGTATCCCTGCCATTTAAAAGGTGGGGGTCACCCTGCCTTAAAGAGATGCTCATTCAGAAAGCGATTTATTGCTCTGAGTTACAGTGGAGGTGGTGTTAATGAGGAATCACATGGAGTGTCCACAATGGAAAGATGTCATCTTCTGGGAAGAATGTGCTTAGTAAATTTATGATTTTTATTTATTCATTTGGTGTACAAGTGGAAATTTGTTACCGATAGCGGCCAGAGAGAAAAGCTCAGAGGGACAACAAAACCATAAGGAATCATCCTCTGTGGACCATGATTAGTCACTGCATACTATGTGGCAGACGCTGTACTTACTTAGGCATAGCAAGGCTTTGAGCTAAATTCTAGCATGCTCAAAATGACAATGCTAGCACGCTGATGTTTAGCAGGTAGAATTTCCGAACAGAAAAATACTTTGCACATCTATAATATGAGACAGGTGCGTCAGAGAGGGACAAGTAGGTCAAAAGTTGCATATAATCTCCCCCACACTGTCTAACTTGCAAAGCATCTTAGTTTTGTGTGTTGTAATGTGAATGGTGTAGGCGGAGAGAGCAGTTATAATTATGTCTGTTACATTGTAAGCATCATGCTAACATTTGACAAATGGCATTGAACACAAAGTGCAATTGAGGCTGGTGGGAATGTCATTTGTTTTTTAAATATTTGGTCATAAGTCAAAGTATTAAAACAAAATTACCTTTCTGGCCTGATGATTAAGAGATCACCACAACACATACAATTGATCCTGAGGGGTACATGAATGCCTCTACCAAAATTCCATTGCAATCCTTCCAATAGTTGTCAAGATAAACTGAAAATTAAAAATGTAATTGAAAGTCAACAAAAATATTTGGGCTCACTTTATTTAATGTATTGTACAGGCTACAATTATTACAACAAAATTATTATTTAGAGCCATATAATCAAACATATTTACAAGCAATCATATATCATGAATATATATTCTGCTCACAGATTTTTGGTTACTTTTGGAATCCTTTTTCATGCACCCTGAATTTTCTAAAATGACTAAAAAATTAAAATTAAAAAAAATACAAATAACATAACAGTGTCTGACCATTGTCTCCTTACTCTGAAAGCATAGCTTTTGGCTTCATAATACCATCTCTCACTCTCTGTGCAGAAGCAGTAAATATGGATGCCCGGCTCTCAGCATGATCAATAATTCCTTCAGCCCCAGATTCCACACTGATAAGGCACTTTGATGTGGACCGAAGTGCAGGCGCGAGAGGCCATCCTGGGGGAGAAAATGTGAGGAAAAGAGGCTTCATTATTTCAGGCAGCTGTCAGCGGGTCATATTCAATTAGCTCTAACACGTTTGTCAGCTTGGGAAACAAAGCAACAGTATGGAAGAAGGGCTGGATAAATAAATAAATAAAACCTCTTGTAATTTGGGGATCCTCTCACAGTGATACCAAATCAGAGCAGGATGCACAGCAGGCATTACTGAGAAACATCATAGAGCCCGTTGTGAAACCTAAAAACAGAGATGCAATCAACTGAAGGGCAGCAAAACCCAAATATCTGACGCCAACAGACCATTTTAGCTGCACCGAAACATGTTTTTGTGGCTCTTGTTTTGAGATATAAATACTGAGAGTACTGAGAACCTTTTCTCTCTGATGTATTGAAACTTCTGTTTTGCTTTGTCCAAATGTATCTCTGATGTCTGTGGAAGAGTACAAGCACCCTTTTTGAGTCTCTTATTTAATTTCACTGGATTGAACCATTCAAAATCAAATAGTTCACTAACTGCTCTGTGAAAAGTAAAAGCAGATGAAATGCTGGCTAATTAACTTAGTGATGAATGGCTATTCCAAAAAGCTAATTTAGTTGGATTTTTTTTTTTTTTTTTAATGGGGCTCATGTTATTTCAACAGGGTCAGGAATTTATCAAAAAGCAACTTAAACGGAGCAGTTGAGCTATTGAGATTACATTTGCTTAATTTGCCTCTTCTTTATTTGAATTAGGTCGTCACTGTTTCCTGACACGGATTTACTCGACAAACAGCAGTTTCAGTCTCAGCATGTGTAAACAAACACCTTTTTCTTCTCTCTGAACTGCTCCTTTGAGGTTTCTGCTAAATTAAATATGTGGCTGCTGTCTAAAGGAACTCGCAGACTTTAAATGGAAAATGTTGAGCAAAAACTGGGTTGAGGACTGAAGTTGTGAAAATGCACAATGAATAAATCATAGACAAAATAATCAAGCGATTTGTTAAATAAAAAGGTACACATTTATCACCTCCTACATGCAGCAGATCTACTGTACGCAATTAGTGTTTGTTTCTAAATGTCAAAAGAGTAGGCAGGCAGTCTGTTGGAGCAGTCATTATTTCTTGGACCTTGCGGAGCAATTAGCTCCTCAGAATTTAGTTACTTACTCTTTAGTGCACTCGTGGAATAAAAACACATCAGTGCACTTCATCCTCTCCACTGTTGTTATAAAAGTCAGTGGCTAGATAGATAAGATATAAACAGTCTGATGAGTGCACTTAAACTTTATGGATACAAGAATAGTGATTTTGTTTGAAACTGAAGGACATTTAAGCGTCTGTGCTCCAGCAGCTGTGGTTTAAAATATCCGGCCCTTTTATCAGATCTTGTAAGAAAAGTAAAACTACTAACATTAAGAAATAAATGTGGTAAAATGCCCCATTAAGACATATACACATAAATACAGTGCAGTGCCTTCTCAAAGTATCACACCCCTTCACTTTTCTCACATTTTATGATTTATTATTCTATTTGAATATTTTTCTCTCATCTTAATGCCCCACAATGACAAAGCAAAAACAGGATTTTACACATTTTTGCTTCCTTAAAAAGAAGAAAACTGACATATCTCATTGACACAATAGACCCAGGTGCTTTTGATCATCATTAAGATGTTTCGACAGCTTGATTGGAGTCAACCTGTAGTAAATTGACCTCATTGGACCTGATTGGGAAAGGCACACACCTGTGTATATAAGGTCTCACAGCTTCATATGACCGCAAAACCAAGCCATTTGGTGGAAGGAATTGCCTGCAGAGATCAGACAGACTTGCACACGTTTTACTCTGCTTTGTTCTGCTAAATACCCACGCTAGCCAATGATTAAGTGCCGTTTTAAGTGATGGCCGGGGTCGGTGAACCCAAATCACATTTGACTGGATACATTTATGTAGCTGTCCCTGAGTCACAGAGTTATTCTCCAAACATGATTCCACTTTGATTAAAAAAAAAAAGACACTGAGAAGGTCAACACTTCAGCAACAGAACAATTTTGTTGTGAGACCAATGTGTTTCAGCTTGTAGCCCTAATCAAGGTTGTCATGGTACACATAACAAAGAACATTTGAAAAGGATGAGCATGGAAGAGAAACATTTAAAAAGTTAAAATGTATTTATGCCAATCTTATTCTTAACCCTTGTGTTGACTTTGGGTCACATTGGCCCGTTTTAAAATTTTTGTTTTATATCAGAAAATATTGGACGTAGAAATAAGCACTGAAAATGTGTAGAAGAAAAATTTAAAACGTTGGAAAAAGCAAAAACAAATTGTGAAAAAAGGCGTCAAAAATGTCAGGAAAAAAAAGTGTTTTTTTAAAGTTGAAACGAAGACAACACAAGGGTTAAACTGGTAGAGAAGCAAAGGGTGTGTACCTAATGGTGTATATGGATGACCCCATATTTGGTTTATAAACAAGGCAAGTGCATGTGGTGGTACCCTAACTGCTATGTCTTCTCTTGGTAATGTGGCATACTATGAAACACTTTAGAAAATGCTGTATGGACATCAAACGCATGAAATTGAAGCTACAAAGAGAACATGCAGTGAGAAACATAAAAGCAAATTAAATTAAAAAACTAAAGGGACCCTGCTGAGCTTGACCAAGGCTTAAATTATTTTACAAGTTTTTCTCTGTAGTCTGCACACAGATGCAAAAGGGGACAAAATACTCATTCCTGCTAATGGTTTGACACTTTTTAAATGTATCTACAGTTGTTGATAATGTGCCAGCAAAGGCAGTGAAGAATACGACTTCTATCAAGTAAATATGGATGTAAACAAGGCAGGATTCAAATTTTAAATGCAAAGTAACCTTGTACCATGACAGTGTGTGCAAAAAGAACTTGGGAGAACATGCGTCCTATTATTTCTCAACCTGAATAAGTTTCCTTTCAGTGTCTCGCATCTTTTTTAACCAATCGCTCTGATGGGCTTCCATGCCTGATTGGTATTCACTGGCGGTGCAGTCGGTCGCTTTCATTTCATGTAAGTTCTGCTCTGCACCCCCCCTGATTCAAATGACTTTCAATCTCTTTGTTCTGGGCAGCGGTCCAGGCCACAGGGCCGGAGAATGAAGCATTGAGGGGGTTTATTAATGTGATATGCTGCAAAACCACCGACGATGACGTTCATATTTCTGCCCTGCCACCTCTGAGCAGATCGTCCAGAAGTACAAGATCACCCCAAGGTACCACTTCTGTCAAACCAAGCTGGTTCCTCCATAAAAGCTGAGCTCACCGCCACCAAGTAATTTACTGAAACACCATATGTCACATCAGGTCCTGGATTCTTGCCACATATTTCTCACTAACTGTGAGAGAAAGTCACTAATTGAAGCGCTTTTGGTTCGTCAAACTGATGATGACAATTGGAAGCTAATGTCATGTGTTAGCAGGTCCAAATGGCAGCAGGAGGTTAAAGTCTGAAATTCACCCAATTGTTTAATAAGGCCAGTTTAAGTTTTCGATTAAAAATTACGCCTTGTGCAGCTGAACAAAATGTCAAGCAATCCACTGCTTATTATGTACTGTTACCGAACAAAAATAACAAGCAGCACACTCGTTGGGAAGTGAGGAAAGTTTTAATAACTGCAGAAACTCTGCACACTGTGTATACTAATACTATCGTTAAAGAAAATCTTGTTAATGCGCTACGTGTCAGTGGAAGAGCACAAACAACAAGCACAGGTGTTATCAATACTGTTCACTGTCATTAATTGTAAAAACACATACATCACATTTATGTTTACAACTAGTTTAGATGAAAAGGCCGCCATTATGACCGGACATGGACCAGATCCAGTTACTCTAAAGTCAAGTAACTTTTGTTTATAAATTTTCCTCAAATGGCTTGACAATCTGTACAGCATATGACACCCTTTGCCCTTTACCCTTAATTCATATAAAGGGAAAAACCCCACAAAAAAGTCTTTAGTGGGAGAAAAATGGTAAAAACCCAGGACGAGCAACAGAGGAGGGATCCCTTTTCCAGGACAGACATGCAATAGATGTTGTGTGTACACAAACTAAAGTAACAACTAGAGGAGATTGTCTTCTTCCGAGAAGACAAAGGCTGTGTTTGGACGGAAATGATCTGAAGAGAAAACGCAAAAGTGGCGTTGCATTCTCACTTTTTATTCCGCATTTAGACAAGCGTTTTGGGGGGGAAATCTGCGTGCATATGGTGACGCAAAAGTGTGTGAAATTTGATGTAGTATGCACACCAGGCGGCTAGGTGGTAGTGTGAAGCACTGCCACACAACACCACCAAGTCCGCGCACCTGCGTAGAACCTTCCTTCTACTTCTCTCACTCTCCTCCTCCTCTCTCCCTCTCCTCTACCTAGTAGCGCGAAACCAAAACATGGCGAAGCGAACAATAAAAGCTGAAAATTTTGTCTGGACAGATGAGGAGGTGGCATTATTGCTTCAAACAACCTTAGATTACAAAGGCACAACAGGGTGTGGACTGGGAGTCCTGGCAGTCAAAATATATAGACATATTGACCGAATTTCTTCAGCAGTATTCTGTACCTGGAGGAACATCATAGCCACACGACAAAGATGCTAGCTGTAATAGTCAGATATCATCAAAGCTTAAAACCATCTGGACCAAGTATAGGCAGACTGTGGATACCCAACGGCGGAGTGGCCATGGGCGAGTAATCGCTCTATATTTTGATTTATGTAACGAAATATGAGGTGACACCGTGAGCAGATTTTTACCCTTTAGACGGGAATGCAACGGTGGTGGGTTTTTAAGATTTCCACTCCGGAGGGTGGTTTCACTTTTCTGCTTCTAAACGAAAGGTACATCTGATAAAATATTTTGTCATTTTCAACCGTGAGCGTTTTGTTGTGTAAACAGGGCCAAAGTAATTTCGGCCAATCTGCTTTTTCTGTCAGAGCCTCCCAGGACTGTAACAATTTTACCGCAACCCCTAAAACTGTGCCAACTATCAGTCTTTCTCCATTAAGAGCACTGGCTTATTAGAAACCAAACTTGTAAACACTAGAACAGTGAGGCTTTAGTTGTATTGTTTGTTGTCTTAAATCATCTATATTATGATTAGTGTAAAAGCTGCTCCTACCATTGTATTGTCATGCTATCTGTGATTGTGTTTATTGTTGATTCTGTGTCATAAGAGACCTCTCTCTTGTCTATTTATTGCAGGCTGTTATGTATCAGCTTTTTACTGCTTTTTTATTGTTAATTGGGTTTTAATGCTTTTATTCTTAATGTCTGTGCTTTTAACCATTGCATGTCCGGCATTATTATTACTACTGCTTTCTGGCTAACCCTGGCATATTTTCAGAAACAATATTAATATGTATTAGTACAACTGTCCCTGTCAAAGTAATAAACTACAGAGTAGTCAAAAGTAATGATAGTGAAATTACAAAATAAGTAATAAGAGAACAAACAAAGAATATGGATCCGGGAAGACGTTAGGCAACTTTCAGTTGCTGCTAAGCATTGATAGAACCTGGAACACAAAGGAAAGAAGGCAGTGTGGAGGAAAAACTCAAGGACAACATTAACACAGAGGGAGAAAAGACAAGAGATGCTGAGTGACGCTGAAGCAGTTAATTCCAGACAATAAGTGATGCCCCAAAAATGGGACATTTGGGAACCACTGGTTGTGTACATGTTGACTTGTGACCCGTTAAAGCCAAGGGACAACCTAAAAATGTTTTAATGACACTGTTGAGGTGGTTCGAGGCAGATGGCTGTCCACCAAGAGCCGGGTTCTGTTTGAGTTTTCTGCCTGTTAAAAGGACGTTTTTCCTCGCCGGTGTGCTGCCAAATGCATTCTCTTGGGGGAATTGTTGGGTCTCTGTAAATGATATGTGTCCTGCGGTAACTTCTGTTATGATTTCACACTTATTCAATTTAATTGAGTTGAACTTGGCTGTTGTCTCTCAGAAGCTCGATGTTGATGCTGCAAAACCTCATTGGAAGGAGTTGGGGTGGACATCTTGCCTCCTACTGTCATTTTGACAGTTGACATGTTTTGACAAAGTCAAAAGAGAAAAACAAAAATTTAGAAAAACCCAAGTAAGTAGACATAATCTTTTGCAGTAGAACCATTTTTTACTCTTCTTTGATAAACTTTTGTCGTTTTGTGACCCTTCATATTTATCCACCAAACTCCAGGTTTGTGCTGAGGTACGTAGTTAAATGGTCTCACTTTGTGTCAATGAGTTTTACTAAAACATGAACAGCATCTTCTCCTGGAGGTGTTCCACAGTTGGATGAGTCTGCTGGTGTGTGCCTGTTCGACATCAGGAGACACGAGGAGGTGGTTAACAGCAGCAGCGGAGGCCATTAGCGGCCTGTAGATGTTCAATTAGCGGTGAGATTCACACAGGTGGTGTTGATCACGATGTCCAAGGTGGAACAAGGTCCAGGGCATCTGTCGATGCCAACAGCCCCTGCCAGGGGAGACACTTGTAGACATCTGTTCATCATGGAGCTCCAAATGAACAAAATCTCCTTCCCACTTAACACAAATGGCAGGCACTCCGAACGCTCCTGACGCTGCCTCTATTCATCGTGACTCAATGTTTCATTATCTGCCATGTTTCTCTTTTCTATCTCCACATCTGCACACACACATGCCAATGATCCCCAGAATGTAGGCACCAGGCAGTGCAACCCCCAGATAGAACTGGGCTAGAGTACAGTATGTGGCTGCAAGTGTGATCCTCAGCGGAGAGAACCTAGATATACCAGTGACAACCTGTATATAAAGCTCTCAATCTGCCACGCGCTGAAGGAGGGGGGGGGGGGGGGGGGGGAATAAATAGCCTTCATCTCAGTGAAAGTGTGCTCTCCTGGTCTGCAAAGTGGTAAATCTTGCTCATTGTGAAAGTGGGACATGCTGAAGCATACTGTAGAGGGGAAAGAGACAAAGAAGACAACAAGGGCACTGGAGCAGGCGAAGGAGTAGAGGAGGGGGGAAAAAGCATGATAGGTTCCCCTCCCTGTGTAGCCATCGTTATATTTCACTTACATTATCTGCATTATTCACATTCTCCCCTGGGCCATCCCGCTTGGACGACCTTCCCTTCACGATACCACGCTGAGATTACATGTTGACAAAGCAATCAGTGGGAACGAACCCAAGTCTGTAAATGTCATCTGTGTCCTCTCAGAGTTGGTGGTTTTCTCTTTGTGCCCTCATCTTGAAAAGAGTTGGTCATCCAGACCAATTCAGAAGTGTCCCGTAATTATAGACTTGTCAGTACTGATTTTCATCAACAACTGTGCATGTTATGATCCGGCAGGAATGTTAATGAGTCCTCAATTGGAGTTAATCAGCTGCAGGCGCCGCAGTGGCCGCCTCAGCATTCCCCCATGGTCCTCTGCACGGCTGTCAAATGTACACTCCAACGCTGTGCATTTTATGATGGGGCCAGTGGACGATAAGACGCTACAAGACATGACTTTACTGTTCTGCTCTACCCCTGGGTTTCATAAAAGAAAGTGCTTCCCC
Organism: Zingel zingel; assembly: GCA_023566125.1. NCBI lineage: Eukaryota > Metazoa > Chordata > Actinopteri > Perciformes > Percidae > Zingel > Zingel zingel. Next base: position 20,571,372 of record CM042325.1, on the reverse strand, counting down.
GGCAAAATCTTTTATTTTTTAGTCAAAGTTTATGTCCACTCGCTTCGTTACTCTTGACTCGGTGAACAATCCCTTCAATTAATTAGGAGAGCTATTTCTTTTTCAGACCGGCCTCCCAGAAGGTTACAGATTCTAAAGAAATTCTTTAGCTAATGGGAGCTGGTGAGCACTTTGTTCATTTTAATGCGCCTTGGCTTGAAAATCTTTTGACAGATTGTGAAGGGGGCTCTGTAACAGAAAGGTCTGAGAATGTGAAAAGTCCACGGCACAGCATGGCAATGTAACCGGAACAGTCAACCTTAGCAGTCACTTCTTTCTGCAGAACGTACCGTAATTGTGTGTGTGTGTGCGCGCGCGCTGTAAATGTCATACGACTATTGAGTTGGAGACGTATGACAAATCCTCAGGAGAAGTTGCAGAGATGGCTTGGAGTCTCTCCATGACTCCTTGCTGTTCTTCTACTCTTTTATTGCATTGATTAATTAGGGCCCGAGCGCCGACAGTGGTGAAGGCCCTATTGAAACTGAAGGAATTCTTCCTTTCCTTTCTTCCTGCAAATGAATAGCCTTTTTTGAGAGGCTTAACATTCTCAAAAACTCACCGAAATTGGCGGTCGCATCAATCCTAGTGAAAATGTACGTATTTTAAGGGTTTCGGGAATGGGCGCACAAAAATGGCTCGCTATCGCACCCTACAAAGTTACAGAAATGTAGCCCCTGCAGTTCGTTTAACGTAGACTAACGAAACTTGGTAGACATATGTAGCATGTCAAGACGTACAAAAAAGCTCATTGGAGCCATACCCTAAACCCAACAGGAAGGATTTTGAATTGAAAGTTCGAAATTAGTGCGATTTTGCCCATTTCCACATGGAACTCCTCCTAGAGATTTCATCCAATCAACTTCAAATTTGGTCTGTGCCATCTTAAAGGAGAACTCCGGGCAATTTTTACATTAATCTTGATCGCTATACCTATGTAAGTACTGTCTATAGCAAAAAAAAAACGAGCTGAATTGGTGCTAGCAACATGGAGCTGCTGCAGCTAATGCTGAGAGCTCCCACTTAGCTAAAACTGCAGTTATGGGGTCATAAGCTAAAGAGTGACTTTGTGCCTCTTAACAGACACAAAATGCTATTAAAATGTCTGTGCAACTTGAACAGGGCCCTTACACGACAACAAGATTAAGTTTCGTGTGTATTTGTAACACAAATATCCATTTTGTGTGTGATCCATCTGGCGTTGGTGAGAAGGAGTCTTATCAGTGTTGATCGTAGTGGTTTCCTTAGCCGGGCTAGTAGGCCCGGCCGGCGTTCCTGCTTCTGCTTCCTCCTTGCCCTCCTGACTTCACACGGCCGACAACAATCCAACGAGCGCCCACTGGTCTGGTGGATGTCTTCCAGAAGTTGTGAACAACTCCGATCTTCACTCTTCACACACTATGCTCCTCCAACCTGCACACTGCTATTTACCTTTTTCATGCTACAACTGAATTCCCACGGGGCTTCAGCGCGAGACTACGGCAAGCCATGTAAAACACTATTTTACTGTACAAGGCACAAACATAATTTGGTCCGTTTCCATGTAGTTACATAGTTACTAATATGGTCATAACCACTACAGTGTTCAATTACCTATTTTTGAGGGTGAAATAAAATAAAATGTTTTGCCGGGAAAGCTTGAACGGTCTTCTGGAAGACATCCACCAGAACAGCGGGCACTCGTTGGATTGTTGATGGCCGCATGAAGCCAGGAGGGCGGGGAGGAAGCAGAAGCAGGGATGCCGGCCGGGCCTGCTAGCCCGGCTAAGGAAACCACAATGATCGACACTGACAAGACTCCTACTCACCAACGCCAGATGGATCACACACAAAATGGATATATGTCTTACAAATACACACGGAACTGCTGCGTGATGATTATTACCGAAGCATGGCTGGACACACTCACTCATCCCAGACAGCAGCTAGAAGCTAACGGGGTAGGTGAATTTCAACAATGGTTAAGTTGCTAAACGCATCTTGTTGTCATGTAAGGGCCCTGTTCATGTTGCACAGACATTTTACTTGCATTTTGTGTCTGTTAAGAGGCACAAAGGCACTCTTTATCTTATGTCCCCATAACTGCCGTTTTAGCTAAGTGGGAGCTCTCGGCATTAGCACCAATTCGGCTTGTGTTTTTTTTTTTTGCTATAGACGGTACTCACATAGGTATAGCGATCAAGATTAACGTAAAAATTTCTCCTTTTGAAGACCTTAGCGATGAAAAGTTATTAAAAGGAAAAACTTTTCGTCATAGAAAGAACCGCCCGTGGCGGGGCGGCCATTTTGTGCATTTAGCCATCGAAACAGGAAGTGGGTGTAACTTGAGTGTACATTTTCCAATTTACCACCTTAATGATGAAAAGTTATTAAAAGCTAAACTTTTCGTCAAACGGCGTGGCGGCCATATTGAGCATTTATCAATGAACAAAGAAGTTGTTGTAACTTTAGTGTAAAATTGTCCAATTTGACAGACATTTCTCACGATTGACAAGACTCCAGGTCTGAGGACATTTATAGCAAAAGACCCTTGTGTGAGGTATCATTGAACTCAGCAGAGAGTTCCGTCTTCATTGGTGATGGGTTGGCCCGCCCCCTATGCTTAAACCAAGGCCCCTTTCATAACAGGTGACCCATTTAAGGTAGAGTCTTGTATGAGGTATCATTGAACTCAGCAGTGAGTTTATTTTTGATTGGTGATGGTTTGACCCGCCTCTTATGCTGTAGACACGCCCCTTTTTATAACTTATGATCCGTTTGATGTACACCCTTGTGTGAGGTATCATTGAACTCAGCCGAGACTTCCTTATTCATTGGTCATGGTTTGGCTCGGCCCCCCTATGCTAAAACCACGCCCCTTTTTATAACTGGTAACCCCTTTAAGGTAGAGTCTTATGTGACGTATCAATGAAGTCAGCAAAGACTTCCTTTTTATTTGGTAAAGGTTTCCCCCGACCCCTATGCTTTGGCCACGCCCCCTTTCACAGCTAATGAACTGTATGACGTAGAGTCTTGTGTGAGGTATCATTGAACTCAGCAGGGAGTTCTCTTTTCATTGGTGACGATTTGCAGTGACGATTTGCAGTGTCTGAGTGCAGCGCAAATGCACGGTTGCACGGAGCGGTGTCCGCCAGTAACCCTGACGTGCGCAGAGGCGCGAGGGCCCAACTCATAACCATATACATGTACTGAAAAACAGTGGTGGAAAGTATCTAAATACAATAAAGTAATAAATTACCCAATTTGACACAATTATATAATCCAAAATTACAAATTTGCCTCAAAGGGGTTTACAATCGGTAAAATATGACACCATATGACACACTTTCATAGACTTTTGATAATTAGGGACAATTTGACCAAAAAACAGACATGCAATACATGTGTACTGTACACAGACTAGACAGACATAAAAAATAGTAACATTACAATGTGGAAAAACAGAATGAGCAAATTAGGTAAATACAGTAATTACTGTAATGAAGTACAGTTCTGAGGTATTTCTACTTTGCTTGAGTAATTACTTTCTTTGCTACATAATACTAACGTTACTATCAATAAATACGCTACTACAAGTAGGTTATTAAAGGGGTGGAGCCAGGGGGTAAGTGAAATGAGGGGGTTTAGTAAAATTGCCAAAATGCATGCCCTTTATTAACCTGCCATCCCCCTCTCCATCTCCTAGTAGCAGAGGCAGGGTGCCGTGTGCAGGGGCAGAGTATTTTTTTTTTTTTTTTTTTTGAGTATGTTAGTCTAGTCTGTCCGGCACATTGATCCTTTATCTGATCTGAGGTTTGTGCAAGTTAGAATCTTTGGCCCCGACCATGGCTCTGAAATATCAGTAACCTAACTGTGCACTGATAAATCAATGGCCGTGGTGCTGAAGTAGCAGACAGATTTGTAATTTTTTTCTTTCTGAATGCCCTCCTTCTGTCAGTTTAATCATGGATCTGAAATATTCTCAAAATCATATTTTAGATCCAAAACCATACTATATATATATATATATATATATATATATATATATATATATATATATATATATATATATATATATATATATATATAAAAATACAGAACCAAAAGATTTGACCATGGGGCGGTGGGCTAGTCGTCAGTGAACACAACAAACAGGGTCTGCCCCCCCCAATCAACATATTGTCTACTGGCTATTACCACATGTCATAGTGAAATACTGTAACTTTTACATCCATTACTGTTATGCTTATTACTTCATTTGAAGCCCTAGCCCAGTTACAGAGCAACATGATCATTCATTAGGAATGGTGTTTGTGTCGATTTGATAAATGTAAGTCCAATAGTCTCTTTTAGCTGTTTTTTATCTGTTAAGTATCTGTCTCTTCAGCTGCTAAATGCTCCACTATGTTCACCAGATAGTCTCTAACTGTGTCTGTTTGATGCTGAGCAGGTAGTGTACAGTGGGGTTCTACAGCTATCAGCCGAACAGCTGCTGCTAAAAACAACACTGATCCGACTGGTGAGTAAATGCAAACGGACAAGTTACGGGCCAGAAACCTAAAACAATATCCTGAAAGACAAAAATGCTCCACAGAGCTGATCCACAGACCCTTGTTATATTACGCATAGTCACTGAATCCTGTGTTAATATACACAATGATTATTGCAGCTTTAAGTATAACTTTAAATGAACATTTCTACCTACTATGTTTTATGTCTACATTATGGATTTTTTATTTTACTTGAGTACCCTACAATCTTTGCATTACACAAGCAACTAAATCAACATGATCTCAGTGCTCAGAACCTTTTCCAGAACCTTTGCTAGTGTGTAAGTGCCAGCATGATAAAGAATAAAACTCTTTAACCTGGCCAACCTGCATATTTGTTACAGTCATCTAGGTGTATGCCCCCTCATCACAGCTTGTCAGCCATAAACAAGTTTGTGGCATTTAAAAAGAAACCTCACAGTCACAAATCACCTTGCCTGTGTTTGACATTAATCAGTGAAGCATTTTAATTACCTTTTGGAAGCGTACATTCTCAAACAGAGCCCGCTCTCTGTCTAATCATAAAGCTAAAAAACTGCTTCTCTGCTCACATGGTTGTAGAAATTCCTTTTGAAAAACTTAACTCGGTTTATTCATCAGGCTCAGCCGTTGTTCCACTAATGACTAGCACAGTGTGTGTTTGACGTGCCGGCACCGGATCGGCAGCAGCTGACTGCACACAGAGCCCCGATGCCAGCGGTACTGTCAGTGAATTCTAAGTAGGACACTGGGGCTGTAAGAACAAACTCCTGAAAGCTAGTGGAGCTTCTTTTTTTTTTGGTTTAACTTCTTGTGCCGGCTCAAAGCGGGGATGGAGTGAGGGCAAGCAATGAATCACAATCCACAGTTTGTCCTTCACCTAATTTCTCATGGCCACTGAGGCTCGGGTGATTTAACCTGTTGTGTGTGTGTGTGTATGTGTGTGCGTGCGTGCGTGTGCGCACGCACGCACGCACGCACGCACGCACACACACACACGTGCGTTTCACTATCTTTGTGGGGACCCGTCATTGACATAATGCATTCCCTAGCCCCTTAACCTAACCGTAACCATCACAACTAAATGCCTAACCTTAACCCTTACCCTAAACCTAATAACCTAATTCTAACCCTAATCCTAATCCTAAAACCAAGTCTTAACCCTCAAACAGCCCTTTAAACTTGTGGGGTCCAGCATTTTGGGCCCCACAAAGCTGGTCGGACCCCACAAGTATACTGGACTCTCGGTTTTTGGACCCCACAAATACAGTTAAATGAGAACACACACACACACATCCTCATTTGTGAGATGAGGAAATGTGTGTGCACTGTATTTTCTACTGGAGTTTTTTTTGGTTGAAGTGCACATCGTGGAAGTCACTTTATTTTTTAACACATTAGACATCAGATGTTGCTGCAGCTTTATAAATGGTTCCTACTGCACGTATAATGCAGATATAAATGTAATTAAAAAAAAATTGATTTTCTAATATTGCACCTGTCAATACAGAAAGAAATATTCTGTAGCCTATTTTGCCATCAATACTGTCGACGTTGTCTTTGCTGTAATCAAATCAGTCTATATTTATGTTTAACATGGTATTTAATTTTATCAATGGGAAACATACATGTGGACAGACAAGGCTAGCAGCAGCAGCGCCGCGTTTCTGGTGTGTAAAGACAGAAAAATCCACGCAACAGAAACACCACGCTCACGCCACGCAGGCAGTGTGTAGCCGGCCTTACGGGAAAAAAAACTAAATATAAAGGGATTACTGTGAAACACAGACTTTTTTTAATTAGATTGACCATTGTGAGTATTTCTAAATTTTAGGAGTAAAAACTGTCTCTTGTATTGAACCCTGAGCTGTCTATTTTGTCCATCCAGAGAGATTTCAGAGGTTATTGATTCTCCTCCACTTAAAAAAGCATTTTTAAGTCAGAAAATCTCAATATCCTGTTGAGATCATCTTTGAGTCACTGCTGCTAATCAACAGCTCTACCAGCTACATAGTGATATATTGTGATAATCTTATCAAAAGAGGTAGTAAGGACTTTTCCCCTAAATGATAAGGCGTTTGTCTGTCATCTGTGAGAACAGTTATACAGTAGGTTACAGAAGGCATGGACAGGTCTGGCATATGAAACTACTTCCACGTAGAAAAGATAGTGGCTTTATTGTCATTTTCCACATTTGCACTTTCTATGGCTGAAAGCTCCGTCAGTTGGCAGTTGTCCCTTTTAGCTTCAGACATAATCATCCACCGCAGAATTTGAGGCCTCAATCAAAGAGCCACATGCACGACGTGCGTTGGCTGAGGAGCACTATAGAAGACAGATCTACATGAAACACCTGGGGACAGTCATTACAGCCCAGCAGCGTATCAACCACTGAATCCAAGAAATACCCCCAAGAGGAGACGGTCGCCCCGCCCGATCCTCCGCTAAGGCTGCAGATTGCAGGAAGAAGGGACGCTGGCAGACAGAAATGAAATGATGGTTGCCTTTGTTTGGTACTGCATTTGGGAAAGAATATGGACATCATCTTTGTGACATCACCCTTAGGTTTCTGAAGAGCCAAAATGAAGTTCAAAGTGGGTGGCTCCATTTTGGCAATGCCTGACATCGGCTAGTCTACATATACTGACAACGTCTCATTTACGGGATAGTTCTGGTGCCGCAAGGGGTTCCGCTGGATATCCCTCATTTTCTGCTTTCTTTGTGTTGTCATTCTATACTCCAGTTGGTTTGGGAAAAATCCTCCGAGCTAGAACAAACAGTCATACACAACTATATTTATCTTTTTGTTGAGTAAAATTCTCATTGCACACTCAACAGCCATTTTAATACCAGAGCTCCCCTCCCTACATGTTTCCACCAAAACAAGTTCCTTCCTGAGGCTATTTTGCAGAGGCTCTGTTGCTCCATCCAGCGCTTAGCGCCGCCCAAGACGATTGTAATTGGTTTATAGAAATGCCAATAAACCAGAGCACGTTTTTCTCCCATCCATGAATGTTGTGTGGATAGCCCGACCCTCCTCCGCACTGCTGCAGAGGAAGGTCTAGCAAGACTAGACATCAGCTTATCCAAAAATGGGCAAAGAGATGAACCCTGCAGTCTATGCTCGCCTCCTGTCCCACCTGTCAATGAATGGCCTTAATTAAGCAGAACTTTAAGCCTGAATATAATTCAAAAGGTTGAGGGTTTTTTAAAATAAAATCTGCTGTAACATTTTGAAGCCAGCCTAAAGTGGCCTCTCGATAAACTGCAGTTTTGGCAATTCCACATCTCTAACCAAACTGTTGCTGGTTGAGTTGCATTCTGGGAAATGTAGGCGCCAAAAAGATGATATCTCTGATTCTGCTACATTGATGGTGTTACTTTTTTATCCATCTTGAATCCCAAAATATTATAGGGATGTGATGCTGAATTTGGAGTATTTTTATAATTCTTGTATTTCATTTCTAGTATCAGTAATATATTTTGGAATAATTCTAAAGGATATTTCTGTTGACCGCATTGCATTTGTGATTTAATCTAACTTTGAATTACTTTTTATTTATCATATCATGAAGTTCATAAAGTAATATAGATCCTGTTGTAGATATATTTCTCATATGATATCAGTATAATGTTAAAAGGAGAGGTTCGTTTGAGCCAACTGTCACAAGTGACAATTAAATAAGCAAAGCTCAGAAAAAGATTAAAGATATCTACGGACAAATGTTTTGCAGTCTCTGATGCCTCTCTGAAGTCTGATGCTGGTTGGTTTGGTTGGTTTTATTTGGATCCCCATTAGCTTCAGCATAAGCTAAAAGCTATTCTTCCTGGGGTCCTACAATCTATTATGTGACAATACAATTTACAACATTACATTACACACCATACGCACAAGACATTATTAAAATTACACAACATTTGAAAATACAAATCATATTTTACAATTAACACAATTAATCACACACAAAAAGAAAAAATACAAATAAATAATATAAAAGTAGTTGAAAAGATTACGCTACGCTTTTTTTTTGTTAAATAAGATATAACGAAAAGCCCTATGACAGAATCTCTCTAAATTGATATTAAATATTGAAATATCTTTGAAGGTAATATTTCTTAAGTGATTTTTTTAAAACCATACTGAGTGTTTTGTTGTTTGATAGTATTTGGAAGAGTTCCATTCACACATTGCTCTTCACCTAACTGAACATTGAATTGATTTGGTTTTCACTTTAGGTAAAATAAAACTACCTCCTACTGCATGCCTTGTTGGATAATGATGTATATCAGTACTAAAACATAGTTTTGTATATAAGATAAAAGGTGTTTTGTTTTTCTCAAAATTTGATCTAAACCCACATGAGAGAGCCACACGTGCCGCTTTATTCTGAATCACTTGTAGTTTTCTTATATTAATTGTTGAGGTGCTAGACCAAACCACAGAGCAGTAATCAAGGTGTGAAAAAAACAAAGCATGAAGTACTTGTTTAACGGTCTGTAGTGTAAAGTTTTTTGCACATCTTTTAATAACAGACAAAGTGTTGCCCATTTTATTTACCAATTTCTGAACATGTCGATCCCAACACAATCTATTATCAATCATCACTCCCAAAAGTGTAGCCTCTTCTCTTTTCTCTACATAATTTTGCTCTATACTGATTTCAAGTTTCGGTTTGGAACATAAAGAAAAAGGAGTTCCAACCACTAAACAGGTAGTTTTAGATACATTGAGAATCAATGTGTTACTCCTTATCCAGTCCACCACTAACTGTAGCTCTCTCTGTAGTTTTGTATTTAAATCACCAATACCAGTTCATGCTAAATATATAGTGGAATCATCAGCAAACATTGAAATGCTTGCTTTATCTAAAACAGATGGAAGATCATTGGTAAAGATTGTGTAGAGGAGTGGCCCAAGACAACTTCCTTGAGGCACGCCATGTTCCACAACCCTTACCTTTTGAAAAGCTTCCATTAAAGTAAACTAATTGTCTTCTCTCTGTCAAATAACTTTCCATCCATAATAATGCGGTTCATGAAAAACCATAATATTTCAATTTTTTTAACCGTAAATCGTGATCAATTATATCAAATGATGCAGTGAAATCAAGCATTACAAAACCTATTTTCCTTTCCTCCATTTTCTTGAACCGGTCATCTACTATCTGAGTCAGGGCAGTGGCGGTTGAGTGTTTTCCTCTATATGCATGCTGACAATTTGTAATTAAATCATTATTTAAAAAATAAGACTGAATCTGTTCATAAACAATTCTTTCCATTATTTTACCAAGAATTGGTAATACACTTATTGGTCTACTGTTTGAGCCAGAGAAAGGCATTTTCTTATTTTTAGGTATTGGCACAACTTTACATATTTTCCATGCTTGCAAACATATATTTTCCATAAAACACATATTGATTATATGAGCAATAGTAGGAGCAATCATTGAAACTATTGTCTTAAGCAACCTATATTCAAGATAGTCAACACCAGGTGGTTTGTTTTTACAATTCTTCAGAAGTAATTCGACTTTAGAACCACTGACACTCTTGAATTTAAAACTACATGTTTTACCTTCAATCATCTTATTTATCAATGTATTTGATAAATCTGTCTTGTGCGACTGTGTAATATTTTTATTTTATTTATGAAATAGTCATTGAGATGATTCGCTATATCACTTGGTTTAGTAAAAAAATCACCTTCATTTTCTAAATAACCTGGAATTGATTTATTATGTTTTATTTCTGTAATTTTCTTATTGTAATACAATTTCTTTTTCTTCTCATTTAAGTTAGTTACAAAATTTCTAAGGTGCAGCCACCTTAAGCTTTTTATTTGGGTCAAAATTACATTTATTTGTCATATTTAGAACGTATCTCAATCTCACTTTGAAATCAAGACAAGAGATGCTTTAAATAATAACTATAGAAGACTGTGTCCTGTCTGTCTATTACAACCACTCTAACATGCGCTCTGTTCTTTACAATCGCCTGTGAAGTAAAATAGTGCTGATTAAGTTGTTAGTGTCCCTGCAGCCCGCAGAGAGCCCGCAGAAGGAAGTTGCTTTTTCTAGCAGACAGTCACCTGAAAGAGTGTCCTGATAAACACTGAGGTTAGGCTGAGTTACCGCGGTAGGGTTAAGTAGAAAGAAGACGATTCCTTCTAGTCTGAAATCAAAGCCAGGAAAAACAGTCTGACTTTCAATTAACATTCTCGTGCCCTCCCCATCACTCCATATTTGCATCACAGGGCTTACCTCGCCTCACACATATACTTGTTTACAAGGAAGGAAATTGAAAACTGGAGTGTGACTTGACTTTGTGGAGAACATCCTATTGGGGAAATGATCAACCTACCGTATCATCCATCGCTCCAAAAACACCCCCGTCCTCCCTAACAAGGCACGGGGCATGGCAGATGTCACAGCCCACGGGGAGGTTCACTCAGGGGTTAAAACTATGAGAGGGACTCGGGGAACAGGGGCACATATGTTACTGGAAGTAAGCTCTGAGATTCCACAACAGTTTGAGTTAGTGTCAGGTCAGTGTACCCAAAATGTCACTAACATCATTACTGTGTCTGTTTAGATGAGGGAGCTGTTTAACACTTAATGTTTAGTGACGGCATTTTATAAATCTTTATTTATTTATATATATATATATATATATATATATATATATATATATATATATATATATAACATTTTAGATATCCATTTTAGCATTTCTAATAGTCAACATTATGTCAACTATATCCACAATAACATTTTTACCAGTATACATTTTATTTCAACTTTGATTGTACTACGCTACTAGTAAACAACTAAATGTAAGATATCGTCAAATCCTTGAAAAGTATTATTGGCCGTTTTAACATTTAATAGCTAGACTGGATAGTTATTGCAAATATCTGTAATTTAATTATTCCTAGTCAAACAGAACATTTCAGATATCCACAATGACACTCTTCCTATCCACAATTGTGATTTCAAATATCTACATTGTCATTCTTCCTAGGACATTGCTATTCATGTGTATTGGGCTTGCAATTTCAGATATCCACAATGTCCAGAATCGACATTCTCGATATTATCTGCAATTGAATTGTTAGTAGGAATAACTACAATTTAAAATATCTACAATCCAATTGTCATCATTTTAATTCAAGTTATTCAAAAATGTAAAACAGATATCCACAATACATTTGTGGAATATTTGCCATTGCATTGTTTCTAGTCATGATTCTATAATTGCAGATATATTCAATTCAATTCAATTTTATTTATAATGTCAAATCATAACAAGAATTATCTCAGGACACTGTACAGATAGAGTGAAGGTCTAGACCACACTCTGTAATTTCCAAGGACCCAACAATTCCAGTGATTCCCCAAGAGCATGCATGAATGTGTAAGTGCGACAGTGGCAAGGAAAAACTTCCTTTTAGGAAGAAACCTCGGACAGACCCAGGCTCTTGGTAGGCGGTGTCTGACGATGCCGGTTGGGGGTTTGATGAACAATGGGAATAAAAAGTCACAATTAAGATAATGACTAGAGTAATTGTAATAGTTCATGGTGTCGTAGAGCACATCATGGCGTAACAGGGTGTTGGCCGGACATAGCAAGTCGACGCCGGGCATTGCAGGGTGTAATGGGGCACAGCAGGTCGTAGGGCAGGACCACAGCGACAGCTGCCACCGTGATGTAGGTGCCATCATGATCCAAGATGATGGTGCTGGGGGGACAAAGAACATACGGACTCCAGGGAAGCTCCCCGGAACTAGGTTAATAACAAGCATTTCTGGAACATGAATACACACAGATGGAAAGAGAGAGGAGAGAGGAGCTCAGTGTGTCAAAGGAGGTGCCCCGGTAGTCAAGAACTATAACCGCATAGGGAGGCTGTGTTCGACGATTGTGGCTACACACCTTCCCCCGCCGGTCTAGGCTAACGCTGCGACACCTTACTCCCTAAGTATGCGTAAGCTTTCTATGGGGAGAAGCAGTGATAGGATAGGGGTGCTCCATGACTGAGGCTACACACCCACGCCCCCCGGTCTAGGCGCACACTGCAACTCCTCATACCCTAAATATAGTAAGCTTTCTATGAAGAGAAGCAGAGATATGGAGGAGGTGCGTCATGACTATAGCTACACACCTTCCCCCGCCGGTCCAGGCGAATGCTGCAACTCCCAACTTCCTAACTATAAGCTTTATCGAAGAGGACAGTTTTAAGTTTACTCTTAAAAATGGAGACGGTGTCTGCCTCCCGAACCTAGACTGGGAGCTGGTTCCACAGGAGAGGAGCTTGATAGCTGAAGGCTCTGGCTCCCATTCTACTTTTAGAGACTCTGGGAACCACAAGTAACTCTGCATTCTGGGAGCGCAGTGCTCTAGTGGGACAATAAGGTACTAAGAGCTCTTCAAGATATGATGGCGCTTGACCATTTAGAGCTTTGTAGGTTAGGAGAAGGATTTTAAATTCAATCCTGGATTTTACAGGAAGCCAATGCAGAGAAGCTAATACAGGAGAAATATGATCTCTTTTCTTAGTTCTTGTCAGAACACGCGCTGCAGCATTCTGGATCAGCTGGAGAGTCTTAAGGGACTTATTTGAGCATCCTGATAATAGGGAATTACAGTAGTCCAGCCTGGAAGTAACAAATGTATGGACTAGTTTTTCAGCATCGTTTTGAGACAGGATGTTCCTAATTTTGGCAATATTACAAAGGTGGAAAAAAGCTGTTCTTGAGGTTTGTTTTAAGTGGGCATTAAACGATAAATCCTGATCAAAAATAACTCCTAGATTTCTGACAGTAGTGCTGGAAGCCATGGCAATGCCGTCCAGAGTAATTATATCTTCAGATAATGAAGTTCAGGGGTGTTTAGCGCCTAGCACAATAACCTCAGTTTTGTTCGAGTTCAACTTAAGGAAATTGTTGGTCATCCATGATTTTATATCTTTAATGCACACTTGCAGTTTAGCTAATTGACTGGTTTCGTCTGGCTTGATTGATAAGTATAATTGGGTGTCATCCGCATAACAGTGAAAGTTAATTGAGTGTTTCCTAATAATATTGCCTAGAGGAAGCATATACAAGGAGAATAGAATTGGTCCAAGCACTGAGCCTTGAGGAACCCCATGGCTAACTTTGGCGTACCTGGAGGATTTATCGTTGATATTAACAAATTGTGATTGATCAGAGAAATAGGACTTAAACCAGCTTAGTGTGATTCTTTTAATGCCAACTAAGCGTTCCAGTCTCTGTAAAAGGATAGTATGATCAATAGTGTCAAATGCAGCACTAAGATCTAATAACACAAGTATGGAGACAAGTCCTTTGTCAGCAGCAGTTAGAAAGTCGTTTTTTTCACCAGTGCCGTCTCTGTGCTATGATGCTTTCTAAATCCTGACTGAAAGTCCTCAAATAGACTATTCCTATGTAAAAAGTCACATAACTGATTAGCGACTACCTTTTCAAGGATTTTGGAGAGAAAAGGAAGGTTTGATATAGGTCTATAGTTGGCTAAGACCTCAGGATCGAGGGTGGGTTTTTTCAGAAGAGGTTTTATCACAGCTACTTTAAATGACTGCGGTACATAACCTGTTAATAAAGACATATTGATCATATCTAGTAATGAAGTGTTAACCACGGGTAACGCTTCTTTAAGTAGCCTCGTTGGGATGGGGTCTAAGAGACAGGTAGAAGGCTTTGCTAAAGAGACCTTTAGCATTAGTTGTTGAAGGTCTCAAGGAAAAGAGGAGTCAAAGTATATGTCAGGTCTTGTTGTTCTTTCTAGCACTCCTGTATCAAAAGGTGAACCGATAGAAGTTGAGGGCAAAAGGTGATGAATTCCATCCCTAATTGTTATGATTTTATCATTAAAGAAACTCATGAAGTCGTCACTACTAAGAGCTAGGGGAATAGATGGCTCAGTAGAGCTGTGACTACCTGTCAGCCTGGCTACAGTGCTGAAAAGAAACCTTGGGTTGTTCTTATTTTCTTCTATTAATGATGAGTAATAGTCTGATCTGGCATTTCTGAGGGCCCTCCTATCGGTTTTTAAACTATCTTGCCAATCTAAACGAGATTCTTCCAGTTTGGAGGAACGCCATTTAGTTTCAAGTTTCCGTGAGATTTGTTTTAATTTGCGAGTTTTGGGAGATTCCAAGGTGCTAGTTTCCTTTGCTTCATCATCTTCTTTTTGAGAAGTAGGCAGGTCGTAGCACTGTCTACAAAATTATCAATTTGGGAAGGACTAAAATTAGCATAAAGGTCCTCTGTTATATTAAAGCACGACATTGAGTTAATTGCTGTTGGAATATCTTCCTTAAATTTAGCTATAGCACTGTCAGATAGGCATCTAGTGTAGAAGGTTTTATTTAATTTCATATAGTCTGGTAGTAAGAATTTGAAAGTTATTAAAAAATGGTCTGATAATAAAGAATTCTGTGGAAATACTATTAAATCTTCAATGTTGAAGCCATATGACAGCACAAGGTCGTGGGTGTGGTTAAAACAGTGCGTGGCCTTATGCACACTCTGACTGAAACCAATTGAATCTAGTAGTGAGTTGAAGGCAGTACTAAGACTATTACTGTCAACGTCCATATGGATATTAAAATCACCTACGATAATTATTTTATCTGATTTTAGGACAATACATGACAAAAACTCTGAGAATTCAGATAAAAATTCAGATATGGGCCTGGCGCTTGGTAAACAACAACAAATATGATTGGCTTTAATGATTTCCATGTTGGATGCTGAAGATTAAGAACAAGACTTTCAAACGAGTTATAATTTAGTTTGGGTTTAGGATTAATTAACAGATTTGAGTCAAATATGGCTGCAACTTCTCCTCCACTGTTCAGTTAGCCGTTTGACCCAAAAACGCTGAGACACACACACACACACAGAGACTGATGGCGGTACTAAGAGATTTATTAAACAGTCAAACTTGATAAGTGCGAAGAAGGGAAGTTCAGGGAATAGTAGCTTCAGTTTGGTACAATATGTGAGGCAGGCAGGCAGACAGTAATCCAGGCTGAACTGGGTCTTGGAAGCTGGTAGATCGGAGGTGTATGTCCACATATGGGAAGCGGAGACCAGAGGTAATCCAGGTGGGCTGTGAAGGGTGGATGGAAAATGCAGCTGGTGGCCGAGCAACAGGCGGGACTGGTCACGGCAGGGAGGCAGCGAAGCGGATCTTTCGAAGATTGCGGGGAGCTGCTGAGTGGAAGTGGGTCTGAGATAGGAGAGCAAAAGGTTAGGAACGAGCTGGGAATTAACTTAATCACAAGGACAAAAAACACAGAGCCAATGTTACCAACAGAGTAGTATAAACGATCTGGCGCTGGAGACGTGAACAGCCCGGGTAGAAATACTGATGGGGTGATGACTGGAATGAGCTGCAGCTGAGTGAAACAGTCTGAGAGAATGGCCACGCCCCTTGACCCAGATCCAGCGCCACACCTCCAGCAGCCTCAGGTAAAAACACAAACAGGGAAAACAGAAAAAGGGGAGAAAGAGAAAAGGAAAGAAAACAACACAAGAAGGGAGAACACAACCAACCCATAACATCCACGGCCTGAGCCTCTAGGAATTTGAGTATTAATATGACTGGGAGGAGTGGCTTCATTTAGACTAACATGTTCTTCATGGCCCAGCCAGGTTTCAGTGAGACAGAATAAATCAATTTGATTATCTGATAACAAATCGTTCACCAGTAATGCTTTAGAAGACAGAGATCTGATATTTAATAGTCCACATTTGATTCTCCTATTCTGTTCTATCGTTGCAGTGGTTGTTTTAATTCCAATTAGGTTGTTAAGTATAGCATCTCGTTGGTGCACAGAGGAGCGTGTAGCGCTGTACCTTTGAGTAATGTTATTACTGACTCTTACTGGAATGATATAGCTGGTCTGTGGGTTAGCAGAGTTATTTGTAAAGGACTGAGAGCTTATGGGAGAGTGTGATTGGGAGGTGCGCCTGTACGGTCTTTACTTTTCCAAAACAGATTAAAATTGTCAATAAAACCTATCTTGTGCATGCTGCATGCATGCTGGAGCCAGGTGTTGAGGATGAGTAGTCTGCTAAAAAGGTCTACTCCGCGACCTCGAAATGGAAGTGGGTCCAAAATAAAAACTTACTTCCCAGTGCTTATTAAAGCTTCAATGAGGTTGCCAAAGTCTTTCTTTGCGCGCTCACTCTGCTGATAGGACATCGTCGTTATGTCCGCAATGGACCACAATGCGTTTAATAGAGGTCGGGAGTGACGGTATCAGGTCCACAGCTTTAGCCAGGATGTCTGCAACTTTGGCTCCAGGAAAGCAGTGTGTGACCGCATTAAAAAAACATATATCCCGGGTGGTGGAGTCGCCGATAATTATTGTGGTTGGGGTGAAGAGCGGACGAGGAGTGGGGGGGGCGTGAATGGCTGGTGGTAGGAACAAAACAGCCAGTATTGGATTCAGATGGACAAGGAAAAGAAGCGGAATATTGCTTACCTTCATTCGGTGGGGGAGATTGTTTTTGAGGAACGTTGTCATTTGGCTGGTTCAGGCAAGGGAGGCCACCGGACCATCTGACTACCGCATCCCTCAGAAATTGTCGTCGCGAGGCAGAGGTGCTCCTCGTTGACATCTGCAGGTCCGTCGGCTTTGAAGCGGGGCGAGCCACGTCGGCCGTTACCGGGGGAACATTCGGCTTCGACAGGGCATCGAAGCGACTGGAGAGGCTGAGGGCAGGAGGCGATGGCGCCCTACCCGAGGCTCTCTTTCGGCCACAGACCACTTCAGTCCAGGATGCCCTGGTGGTCGGTGTCGAACTAGAAGATGGGTGTGGACAGGCGGATGTGTCCCAAATTACAGTATCCTGGAGTGCCGCCGAGAGAGTTGTGATGCGAAGCGACTGGTTTTGAGCAACGTCCAGATAGGCTCTTTCTAGAGACTAAGGGCTACCAGGGGGCTAAAAGAAACAAAAAAACTAAGCAAATAGTACAACATTTATCTCGAAATAACACTATTTTCCTCCGTCAGTCTTTTCTCCCCTCCACACTCTCACACTGCGTTTTACTTCCGGGCGTTTTACTTCCGGCTCTAAAGGATACACAGGATTAAATTTGTATTATTCAAAATGTAATGTATCGGCTCAGGAACCTCAACCGGGTGGTGCCAAAAAAAAGTAACTCAGGGTGCTACAGGGTTTTTTCCTGCAGAGAGGAATTTTTTGCACGCCCCCCAAAGAGGTTTTAGCCAGCGCCAAAAGAAAAACACCACATAAGTACATAAGTATTGTTTTTTTGAGTTAATGGCCTATACATTTAAAGATCTAAGAGCCTTTAGGTCTTGAACAAATGATTATTTTAATTACATACATTAATTATAATACATTATTTTGACAAGTATTCTCATGATTCAGTGATTGATTATTTCTTGAAAATGTCAGAAAACAGCGGCCAACCAACAGGTTCTGGAAACTGGAACCAGAGAATGTTTTCTATATTTGCTTGAAAAATATATTATATATATATATATATAATATATATATATTGGCTTTTCCCTGAACATGTTTGTGCCTAAACCTAACCAAACCCTTAATGTTTTTTTGTCCTAACTTTGGAGCTGTTTTACATAATGTCCGCGAATTATGACGAGACGCATTCAGGGACTGTCGCAATTCTAAAAATCCCACGAGCAATCCGTTTTTTTCAGCTTCTATCTAGGGTAAGTGGTTTTTCTTTGTCAATCTTTTAAGCAAAATATGCTTTTTCTAACCCGACGGCGGGTTTTGGGGTTAGGAGGGTTAACATCAATATAATAATTATCAATATCTACGTCAAATCGGGCCAAATTATGCACATTTTGAGGAACATATAACTTCTGTACCTGCATATGTTTGCATGCTTTACAGTTCAAAAACATTGTTCCACTTATACTGGCCCTTACCTGGCTGTTCTAGCTCCCAGTTCTTCAAGACCCCCCCTATCCATATAAGTTCTAGGCGCATGCGCACGCAGTGACTGGCAGCAAGAGAGTAACCTGAACCTGATCCTGAAAGCGCACAATGTTTTCACTGGCCAGCTGCCATATCACCCGTGTGTGCACCGCCCAATACATTTCCATACCAGATTTCATGGCAATGTGCCATGTAGAGTAAAATATTTAATTTTGATTGATTGATCTGATGTTCTGGGTTAACTTCAATCACAGATAAAAGCCCTGGTTTTGTTATAGCACCTCATGGTGCACACCAATCCCCAGATTTCCTCCCAGCTCACCATTGATGTTTTAAAACTCATCACAGTTTGAATTTGGGTGCACTATTACGAAATCTGCAGGTGTGTCTAAAGTGTCAGCATCCCTGCCTAAAAAAGTTATCTCCCAAAGACACGGGAGGGAATTTGGTTTCTATTTTCCTGTCAGATTCTTGTTCTTTTGTTCAAGTCTCAAAAGAAATGTCTAAATATAAAATATAAAGTTAGAAAGAACTGTGTGTAGGCTGCAGAGACATATAGGATTACAAAAACTACTATGTCAGAGCCCTGCAATGCATTTAAGGTAGTAATTACCAAACTGAGGGGAAACAACTGCATTACCTGATTGTCTATTGATTCTGTATGTTCTGCTGTAAACAGATTTAGCTTTGCCAGAGGCCGAACGTGCAATAGGACCAGCTAGCAATGTGTACATGCAGTAAACACAATGCATATCATATTCGGTGTGTGTTGCAGTCGCATCGAAGCCAAATAAATCAGTTGAAAAAATCTGTGTTGCCCAATGACATGGTCTCGTCTGTTGACATAATGAGCTGTGATTTTCCTCCAAATACAAATGCGACAGGACTTTGATGTGATGGCTGGGTCGCAATTTCAAAAAGAACATTCGTCTTTTTTAGTTTTCAGAAGATGAAACACAAGCCTGGCTATTTATGCTCCATTATTTAATGGTGCATGTGACTAGTCCAAAAGAAACATTTGTCTTGGCTGCAGCAGTCTGTTAGTATCTGCCTATTGATCGAAATTCTCATTTCAGCCTTTGGAGAAGATGTGTGTCCCTGTATACTTAACAAACAGGCTGGCTTTGTTTACAAATCAGATTGATCACATGGTTTCTTTTTTCTGCTCCGAACAGAAGGCAGCGTCTGAATTTGAAACACAGAGTGAAGACACAGAGCTCAGCGATATTTGCCCCTTTTTTCCTGACCTAAACAGGAGCCGGTGACGCAGATTGATTTTGTTTTGCTGTGAGGCTGCGTGATAAGCAGAGGGAAAATAATGAGCATTGTCTCATTAATGGATAGAGAATGCATTATGGGTCATACATTTCAAATGAATTATGCATAAGGAATAAACAAACACCATGGCGGTGGGCTATATATCATCAGAGAGGCCAAATCATTTCCTAGGGAATGTTTGATCGCGTCTTCTACACATGAATGACACTTAGTGACCCTTCATTGATAGCGCTGTATTGGAAATGCGTCACTGCAAATTGTGAAGGTGGGGCTGTTTGCCATGTCTTGGAGTGTAGAAGGCTTCCTGTAATGAGCAAACATTTTGTCACCACAACTGTTTGTTGTTCCATAACAACCTTACACAAGGAATCCGCTGAGGATTGCCTTTTTACAGCTTCAATCATAACTCAACTCTTTTCTTCTTCTTTCCTTTGAATATAAGCACTATATTGACATTCAGGAAATTTCATTTCCTTTTAAAATAGGTTTTTGATGTAGTGACAAATTTAATGTAAAACGAGATCAGCAGATTTGAAGCCACTGATTAATTTTTTTTTTTTTTGTGCAATTCATTGTAAACTGAAACTTAAAAACACACGCTGGCACCGACCAACTAGTACAGCTAATGTGCTGCTTGTGTGTGCTGCTGCTAAATGTCCTGATGCTAGGGAACAACAATAAGTGGTGCCAACGAATAGCGTAGGTTCAATTCCAATGGGAAATGGAAAGAGTCACTTTCAGCTGAGCGGGGGATTAAGGTCTAAAGCCTTGTGTGCTTTTAGAGTCTGCAAAGTTTATTACGCCCCCTTAACAACAAATGTATTGAATGGAAAGAACAACATTATGGAGATGAAGTCTTACTACTTTGGGCCGCATTTTTCTGTCCGAGACCGGCCCGTGTCCGACAGAGCATTAACCGAACCCGGCCCGAGCCAGACAGGCACTAAGATATTTATGTCCGAGCCCGATCCGAGCCCAACACAGTTAAAATAAAAAACATTTTCTCATACTAATGACACATGTACATTTGTTTGTGTGGAAAGATTTTATTAAGCAACTGTAGGAAGGCATTCAGAAATGTCAACAGATGAGCGCATCAGCGCACACAAGGCAACAAGCGCGCATTGACACAGGTGCGCACCTACATAATAAATTTTAAATGTTCAATACCTTATTGTGCTGATGTGACCGAGCCCGACCCGAACCCGAACATCATTTCTAAATATCTGTTCCAACCCGGCAGGGTATACATCCTCTACTTTACACACCTGTTTTCACAAGCTCATGTCCTCACACCATCCAAACAAATCTCACGGCAAATTAGATGGAATTACAACTAGGGATGCACTGAATCCAGGATTCGGCTACGGATTCAGCTGAATATTGGGCTTTTTGACGGGGTTTGGTTTCTGCCGAATCTTTGAATTTTTTTCCACCGAACCCAACGCTTGCACTGGTTGCACTGCTTGCTGGTCGACGTAATGACGCCGCCATTGATTATGGGAAGGTGTTTATGTAGGTGTTCATGCAGTAGGCTGTGAGAAAGTGAAAATGGAACTCGTGAGCAGAAAAAGTGTTGTTTGGCAGTACTTTCAGTCAAAAGAAGGCAATTCAAGTCGAGCTACAAGTTCAATTTGCAATGCCAATTTCTCTCATGGTGGCAAGGTCCCTAAACAATACACAACATCGTCGCTGTTAAAACATTTGCGTATGAAACATCCGAAAGAATACGAGTTGTGCATGAAGGAATCTACAGACAGCAGCCAAAATGCAGCAACTTCAGGTACGATGTGAAAAGAGCATGTGAATTCAACATCAAGTTGTTACATTTAACCATTTTAGAGGCTGTGGACATTGTTTACGTCATTGATGTGTTTACTGTGTTAATGGACTGAGGATGGGAGTAGGATTCGGTATTTGCTTTAGGATTCGGCAGAATCTAAACCAGTGGGTTCGGTATTCGGCCGAACCCCAAAAATCTGGATTCGGTGCATCCCTAATTACAACACCACTCCTTGATAAGGGATTTGGCTGTGTAGGTTATGTACAGTAGGCTTTTTCCACACAAAAAACAATGCCTGAACATGAGGCCTTATCTTCACATTTCAGTACAAACATTGGACTCACAAAATTTACAGAGCACACTAAAGCTTTAGTTTATAAAAGCGCACACAAAAAGACAATACAAAATAAATATAAACCAGGCATATTTAGTTTAATTTGTTTGTCCTCAGCGTGGTGCTAGGTGGAAAGACACTTGGTGATAAAAATCCAAAAGGTTAATCTCCTATTTAGTGTGACTATATTAATATATATTGCAATTTGATGCATCTAGTTGAAATTTGGGCATAAGAGGAAAGGTATTGAGTGTCTAAGTGCAATTGATCTTGGGGAATTGTTGGGTGTCTGTAAATTATTGTGTGGTCTAGACCTAGTCCCCCTGGAAAGTGTTTTATAAGGATGTAAATGCAGATTGTTCTTCCTCAGGGTAACATGAATGTATTCAGTAAATTCAACAAAGTGTCATTGGGAAACACATTTTAAGGCAATCTGGCCATTTCCCTATTTTGGCATAATAAAGTTTACCTTGACCTTGTTTTAAGGCAATCCGGTCAGTAGTTGTTGAGCTATTATTCTGGTCAGAAATTTCTATCCATTGGCCCTGCAGCTGCTAGGACAAGCTTCAAATTAGCAATGCTGCCTGCAATTAATATGCAGAAAAGTCTTACTTGTTACAAAGAAGGAGTTCATCAAACAATACACTTGTTTCTGTCAGTCCTATAAAGGTTCACCCAGCTGCTCTTAACTATCTGGGCCTTTTACCGCTCAGTTAATTACCCTTTCTTGCACACAAAAAAGCCCATAATAGTCAGTGAAGCACCAGTTACAGTGGCTAGGTTAAAGTCCAGGAAATCCATTTCTGAATGTGCTGAGGCTCAAACTGAGAGAAATCTTTAGAGGTTCTTATTGTTACTAGCTTTTGGTTTTATCTATATACTCTACAGGGAAACAAAGGACTGTCACAACTTGAACTAAGGAGGTTTCAAATAAAACATAGATTGGTTTATTTTTTCCTTGACCCCTACTTGACCCACAGACAATAAAGGGGACAGTTGGATTATAATGACTTAGATAATCAATGCATTTAAATGGAAACCCTGGAGAATTTGATACAGAGCTTTATGGTTCCCAGAGGATGAATTTTAATCAGTTTGAGGATGCCCCGGCCTTTCCTTTAGTCTCAATATGAGGTCACAATTTCTGTTCATCTAACACTAAAAGTGATCACAATAGATTTGTTTGAAAACTGCAGTTATAATCATTTCATTGTAATAATATCTGCTAAAACCATAGTCCCCAAAGGATGAACCATTTTAATTTTGAAATGTGGTATAACTGATACAAACATATTTATATTTCTAAATGATACACAATGGAATAAGTTGAATACCATGAAATTGTGAAAGCAATTTATGTTTTAGTTGTGTTACCTTTCCTCTAAAACAGAAAAAGCAAGACTTAAATGCACATCTCTCAAACACTAAAACACATATTCACCAGAAGATAAACCCTTTTTGTTTTTAATGCCACCCTCTCCATTTTTCATCCATCCAATAATTTTTTTTTTTAGGTGTTAAATGGGTAATACAGCCTAACAGGACCACTCGCAAGGTATTAAACTTTGATATGTTTTGTTTTCTAGTTTTACCAATTACCCGAATAATAATTATATATCATGTTTTATTTCTGTCTCAGCATATCCAAAACTGTAATGTTTAAGTTGTGTTAAGGAAATTGATCTCATAATATAAATAAAAAAATGTATAAAAAATAAATACATTTAAAAATAACAGTATTGGTCTTTATGATCTTCTGTACTCATCTTACTCATCAAGTTTTCTACTCACTGTAAAAACAAAGCTTGGGGTTAAGTTAGTTTAATCACAGACACAATGTAATTAGGAAAATGTTGAATACATGTAACTACAAAAGCACAACTATTGTCTTTTGTCACTGTAACTCTTCATAATGTAAGGTATGGTTCCATCCTATACATATTATATCTTCCACAAAAGCAGAACTGGGTATGACTTTGCCAAATGTTTGTACTGCAGCAGAAAATAACTGTAACTCAATGTGACACTAGTGAGACAGACACAATGGAATGCAATATTCATTCAAGCTGTAACTTAGATTGCGAAGCATGATCTCATCATCCCTGCAGAATTATAAAACTGTCATCCACTGATTATTTGCAGACAGACAGTAGGTGAGTGTGTTGGTGCAGAGTGAGTTTCAGAGAGAAGCTCTTTAGTTGGGCAGGAGGAACAATGCTTTAGTTTAATCTTTCTTGCCAAAAGAAGAAAAAGTGTTCTGTGATTATGTAAATCAGGTGGATTTAACAAGATGAAATGTGTAGGTTTTATCACTGACTCTGGTTTCTGAGAACTGGTCAAAGATGCACGTGCAGTTTAGGTATGACAGTGTTGGAAGAAGTATTCAGATCCTTTACTTAAGTAAAAGTACTAATACCACATTGTAAAAATACTCTGTTACAAGTAAATGTCCTGCATTAATGTTAAGTAAAAGTATGTGTGTATCATCAGGATAATGTACTTAAAGTATTAAAAGTAAAAGTACTAAATGCAGAAACTGGAAACGATCAAAACAGTACTGTGTTTAATTGTCTAATCATTTCAGCTGGACTTGTAGGCCTGTATATTGTTGGATAGTTTAGTTATATTAAAACATCTTATTTAAAAGAACTTCATGTGTTTTGTGTGCAAAAATTTGTAAATGACCTAGTAAATTAAGCTGTCAGATTAATGTAGTGGAGTAAAATGTACAATATTTCCCTCTGAAATGTAGCAGAGTAGAAGTAGAAAGTGGCATGAAAATAAAATACTCAAGTAAAGTACAAGTAATTTAAGTACGGTACTTCAGTAAATGTACTTAGTTACATTCCAACACTGATGTATGACAACTACAGTATCTCAGAACCAGGGAGCACCACAGCCATATGTATGTACACATGTATGTGTACAAGTGTATCCCAGTTGTGATGTCAATGTAAGCACATCCTTCTCCTGTCCCCCGCTGACTACATGAACCGCTTTCTCTGATTTTTTTTTTTTTTTTTTTTTCTTGTTCCCGATGCCTGGAGATTGAGCGTTGATTGCTTGTCCCCTGCTGTCCTGCAGTATGGGAGTGATCTGCAGACATGAGGACAGCAGGCCATTATTCAGTCTTTAGATGTGCTGCTTCTTATCAGCGCGCAGGGTTGACTGAGGCAGCTGCTCTTGTCAACATGCCAGCCCCCGAGTGTCCTCCGGGAGGACAAGGATTTGACTGGACCACTTGACAAACCCCTTTAAAAAAAAAGGAAAGGCACAAACGCATAATAACTCCCAGACAGCAAGTGTTGTGCTCTTGAAAGTGCACACATGTAACCCCCCCCTCTCCACCTCGCTCCACCCAACTTCATCACCCATCTCTCGCTCTTGGTGGGGGCCGATGTCAGTGTGGAGGGCGTGGAGGAGGTGTTTGACAGGTGATGACTGCAGAATGAGCGTGACAATCTTTAGTCACTTCAAATAGAGAGAAGATGACTATCTAAAATAAAAACGCCTCCTGCCGTGTTTTCTCTTTTGGGTAATTTAGATTGTAAGATTTCGGCTGTGATTCCAGAAGATGTATTTACCCACAGGGATTAACTCATTGTGTTGTGATGTCCTTACGTCGCTTCTTAGTTTAAAACAACAAGAACAATGAATTATCAAGTGTGATAATAGTGAACGTGTGGGACCTCTAAACATGCCACCCCATCAAGGCCAGGGCGTGGAAACCTGCATTACACCCAGAGAAAGTGGATGGACCCTTGGTAGGGTTAGACAGAATGGAAACAAGAAGAGTAAATAGCAAAATATTCATCCTTTGTGCAAGCTGTTGTCTGCTCAAATCACCAAAGCTTTGCTGGAAGCAACATATTTAGGGATGTAATTGGCACAGCAACAATTGTTTGGAGCATACTTAGTCTATATCCACAACGTTTCACTTCTGGGATTGTTCAGGTGCTGCCGGATGTCCGACACCTTCCGCTTTCTTTGTGTTGGAGTTTTAACTCCTGTGGATTGATGAGGACTATAGTTAACTGCTCCTCAGATCTCTGCAGGGTAAAAAACAAGAAATGAGTGGTTGTTTGATTTTCGTTATTTTACAGAATTTAAAATTGAAATACAAGGCGTTTTTTTTTTCTTTTCATGGTCAAAAGGGGATGAGAGAAATTTAAAACATGCTTTGATTTTCATTTTCTATTTCATATAACAAAAAATAAAATCACTAGAAAACTGAAATAAAAAATTGCATTAACAGTTTTTTTTCATATTCTGAGACCGGATGTTGCATTTGCAAGGCAATAGCACCGGTGTAGCCTACCAGTTTTGCTTGAACCCAGGCTGCAGTTGAGGGAAACTTGTAACTTCCTGAGCGACTTACTTCCGTTTTTTGCACCTCTTTACATAAATATGGCTATGAAATACATCATGAAATACATAAATGAGGCAATAAATATAAGCATATGCATTAGTCATTATAGTTCAATATCCTAAATACATATGTTTACTTTTATTTATTTCAGGGGACTTAATATGTACACATTTATTTCCGTCTATATTTATTTGCACGTAATATTCAAAGGAAGTTTGGTTATTTCAGACTCAGACTGAAAGCAACTAGCAAGCCTGTTTGGCATCAGTGCATCACAGCATATCACTATCTGCAAAAGGAAATATGAATAAAACACAAGCACAGCAGATTCGTTTGATTCCCAGCTTAGCTACTACGGGAAACACAGCTCTGCAGACAGACCATTACATGTCATTTAGCTGACGCTTTTATCCAAAGCGACTTACAATTGCTATATATGTCAGAGGTCACACGCCTCTGGGCAACTAGGGGTTAAGTGTCTTGCTCAGGGACACATTGGTTGATGTATCGCAGTGGGAATCAAACCCAGGTCTCCCACACCAAAGGCATGTGTCATATCCACTGCGCCCTTACCACCCAGAATCAGTCAGCACCAGGGACCTGGGTCACAACCTATGGTCACAGAGGGCTGGTGGCTAGCTAATAGCTAGCTGCTAGCTAGCTGCAGCTGCAGCAGCTAACATTAGAACACTAGACCCAGCACCGGAGGTCTGATCCCCATGAGCTGATCCCGAACCGCCTGTGACTCTCTGCCAGATCAGCAAACTTAACGGCAGCAACAGAAAGTTTGCTGGGATCAGACCTTGGCGCTGTAACAGTAACGTTAATGTAACGGTAACATTAAAGCCGTGAACTGAAAGTATATTTCCTCAGATGGTTCGACTCTCTTCGGGTGAAGTTTCTGCAGCGGGTAGAGACAGAGAGTCAGAGGGAGGCAGGGGAGGGTAATAAATAAATGGGACATTATGAAATAAAAGTCCCCCCAAGCATTATCAGAGTAGGGTTAGGGTTAACCCTATAGGTTTCCAAAGTAATTTTTGCCTGGGCTGAAAGCAACACTGGTACATCGCCGCTGTTGCCTTGACAATGACATCCGGTACCAGAATATGAAAAAACAGGCCTTTTTTCATTTCTGTTTTGTAGTGATTTTATTTTTTATTATATGAAATAGAAAATGAAAATCAAAGCATATTTTAAATTTCTTATACTACCTTTTGACTATGAAAAGGAAAAAAACATCTTCTATTTCAATTTCAAATTTTGTATTACAAAACAAAAATCAAACAACCATTGTTTTTTTGTTTTGTAATACCTGTTTATGCAAGGAAACTCAAATGACCAAAAGATACACTGACCGTTTCTTGCAACAACAAAGCACTCGCTATGTCTCGCTCGTCTCTTTTCTTTCTCTGAGAAATAAGTTGCCTTCATTTGCGGTCGGAAACGTCAAAATCTATAACCGATCTGACGGAAAACAGTAATTGGAAAAGTGAAGTCCACTTTTGCTTTATTGGGGGGTTCAGAAATCATTCTGGGACAAAGTCTGCAGTGTTATTTCCAGACCTTCTGCCTCCTCAGGTGGTTGACTCCTGACTGCAACAAAAGCTTTTAATCCTTTACTTTGCACCATGGAGTTCTCATTGGAAGAGGTTCCCAATGATTCCACATATTTAGTAAATTGGAAATACTAAACCAGCAGGCTCAACGTTGTGTATAATGAATGTGAAGATGATTACAGATTATGACTGAAAGACTCCCATTATTTTTATGTTAGCCAGCAGGTAAAACAAACTGTATCGTGATATTCTGAATCTACCAGTTGAGATTTTGCCTAATTCTGCTCAACTCATTCTTTGCAATTTGTGTTCCGGGAAAATGGTAACTCGAGCAGCAATGGCATCATTTAGCCAAATTTCACTTCCATCTTCCATCCATGACTTTCCAAATTGATTGTGTTTATAAAACCCTGTGGGTGAATTAAAGCTGCTGATAGCGAGGAGCACACACATATTCAAGACTAAATTTCACATTTGGGTTGTTTGATTAGATTCATTCTCTTGCAATCAAGTCTTTTTGCTGGAAAAGTTTTTTTTATTTGCTCACTGTCAAAGAACTGCCATGTGAGTATTTTCTACAGTTCGGGGATTTAAAAAAGCATATTTTCCCTTGTGTGAAATCTAATGAATATATATATATATATATATATATATATATATATATATATATATATATATATATATATATATATATATATATATAAGCCAAAGCCATCAGTTTAACCCAACAGCTGTATTTTTTTTACTGCACTATAATCCCTCCATCCTTTCTTTAATGGCCGGTGT
The DNA here is from genome assembly GCA_023566125.1 of Zingel zingel. Classification (NCBI taxonomy): domain Eukaryota; kingdom Metazoa; phylum Chordata; class Actinopteri; order Perciformes; family Percidae; genus Zingel; species Zingel zingel. Next base: position 20,542,755 of record CM042325.1, on the reverse strand, counting down.
AATCCTTAAGATTAATGTACTGTGGCAGTATATCTATACAAACCTCAGTGTTTACTGCTATGTTCTATGCTACAGAATAACGCAGTTGGATAAATGGATAGTCTCTTATATGACTTTAAAGCATCAAATTTATTCAGCAAAGTCTCAGAAAAGGAAAAACAAGCAGTAATATAGAGATAAACATAACACGTTGCATAAGAACTTGTTGTGTCTAAGCCCTCCGCAGACCGTCTGCATATAGGTGTGTTAAACTCTGAGGCATTCAGACTGTTTGGTGGTTTGAGAAAGTCTAAGCCTCTGGGATTCAACAGGCAGTTCTCATTTTCTTTTTCTCTCCTTAGGCATTAAATTATAAATAAGTCAAGCCTCTGACATGCAGAGAAATGTAGGAAATCAGAGGTAAGCAGCAGATATGGGGGAACATACTGAAATCACTGAGAGTCTCTGCTTCATTATGATACGCACGTAACCGCCATAGTGACCGTCAATAAAATACTGACTAGTTTACACAAAACCGATTTTTGCTGAACTGGTCATATTGAACATTTTTATAATCTAAAAATTAAGGGCAAACAAATATTTTATTAAAAAAAATAAAAAAAATTCTCCACACTTTACCTCTCCTTGGCACATGGCAATTTAACGTGTTTTTAGAAAACTCCTTAAGTATAAGTGGCCTCACTAAGAAATGTAAAAAAGAGGCTTTAGGAATTGAATCTTCTATGTTGTGAATGCATAATACATTACAATTATAATACATTTCCAGGGGCATTATACACCTGTGTGATAGGTCATTAGTTTTTGGGGGGTAGTAATGGGGAAAAAACCTCACTCAAACTGAACTCAAAAGTTGGCATCCCTGCATTGAGGACCAATAGAAAAAAGTCTTTTTGGTATTGCTTTTAAGTGCTTTTCCCTAGGATTTTTTGTGTCATTATACTCCTTTTGGATTGTTTTCCTTTTAAAAAATTCCAATAATCTGTAAATCACAACTACAGATCATTGTCACTTTGTTCAGCACTAAGCGTCAGTAGCATTCACAATCCTAATATTGACAGTGCTAAATTTTAAGTAAAAAGGGATGACATAATTTATTGTATTGTTGTTTCATCAGCTTAATTTAAGAGAATCAAATGGTTTAATGTAGGCCTAGCCTACACTGTCACCAGTTTTAGTGAAATGTTGAAGGACATAAATCATTGAATGATAGCAAACTTTAAAGTTGTTGTTGTAGAGTTCTAGAAATAAAATAGCCTATTATGTGCCATGTGTTATGGGTTAATAAAAGGATGAATACATATCAAGTATGATGTCTGCTTTGTTTTGTAGGGCCAAAATTCAGCATCACAATACTTTCAACAAAGATGTCATCCTTATTTTGAAGCCATCAAGCAGTGTTGTCGTCAAGCATCGCACTAAACAACGGTTACAAGCATGCATCTTATGCATCTTCAGACAGTTTGACCAGTCCAACAACTTCCACCCCATCAAACAGTACTTCTGCAGTTCAGTCTTTTGCCTCATCACTTGGACGTGAAGTCTTATCCACTCATACTCCAGCCTCGACATACCACCAAGTTCCTCGTTAAACAGGAAGTCACTCTCAAACCGAGAAATACACGTGCAAGACTTGTTTAGCTTGGTCCTAACCAGGATTTAAGGAGCCCACCTACACAATGATGCTATTCAAACTGATCCTGTTTTCTTGTCAAGTGCAGTTTCTCATGTTGGGACTAACTAGCAATGAAAATGACATTAGACATTTTTTTAACAATATATTGGAGTGTGTTGAAAATATCCAAAGAGGAGCTTCAGATTTCTTTGTTCATGAGAGGCTGTATGGAGAACTTCGTGATCACGTTCAAACCTTATCTGCATTAATGTCCATCTCAAGATTTGTTGAAGATTCAAGAAATAGAGAAACGATCAACACATTAGAGTCTTTACATGGATATCTAACATTACAGGTATGCCTTGTTGCCTCCACCTGTGATGACTGGGTTTCAAGGAAGGCCTCTATACAGCATTTCACAAGATCAGATCTCTCATCTAGTATCCCTTAGAATGAACTGGCAGAGCATCGCAACATGCTTAGGAGTAAGCTGTCGGACTCTCTACAGGCATAGACAGCTGCTCGGTGTTCAGCCACTGACATATGCAACACTGTCAAATGACAACCTGAACAGAGTTGTCGCTGAAATTCTTCAGTCAACCACAAATGCAGGTGAACGATATGTTCAGGGGAGCTTGAGGTCACGTGGGTTACGCATTCAAAGGTGGCGTGTTAGACAGTCTGCAAGAAATTGATCCCATTGGGCGATCCCTCAGACGCCGCCATGCAATACGCCGACGAATGTACAGTGTTCCAACTCCCAATGAATTATGGTGAGTAAATTCCCAACAGTAAAACTAAACATAAATCAACAAGCACAAAGTTCGTCACCCAGAATTCAGATATTTTCCCCATATTTTGGGGAAATTCAAATAACCCTTCTGAGGAAAATATACTGACAAAATATCTTACAAATTTTATTTTGCATCTCCAAAGCTATATTTATTATATATATTTTTTAAATCCAGGACCAAATATTATGTGTGACTTTATCAAAACCTCTACACAGAATCCAAATTTGATTAACTATCAGAAAAAAAAACAATTTAAAGCTGCAAGGAGCGTTGGCCGGGCCCTCGCGCCCCTGCGTTTTTGGCATCCTAAAGTCCTCAAACAAGTTTTCGTAAAATGAAGATCTTTGCATGAAAAACAATATTTCGGAAAGTTTAGAATTTTGTAATTTTTTTTTCTAAGAATAGCACCATGGACATGAAGATGAGACCTATGTATGAATTTGAGATTCTTAATTTGACATTCTGTGGAATGACTCCTGCTAAATTGACTAAGCATCCAAAGCAAAACTGAATTTTAACATTTTTAACAATTGTTGATGCACGATTTACAATTTCTTTCCCCCCCCTTTTCCTTAGGCACATCGATGGAAACCACAAACTTGTGAGATGGAGGATGGTGTTCCATGGCTGTGTAGATGGTTTTAGTCGAACCATCATTTACCTTGCTTGTCTAGACAACAACAGGGCCTCTAGTGTTTTGTCACTTTTCATTACTGGTGTTCAGAACTTTGGATTACCATCCAGGGTGAGATGTGACCATGGAATGGAAAACACTGGTGTTGCCCGTTTCATGCTTTACAGGAGAGGGTTAAACAGACAGTGTTATCACTGGCAGATCAGTCCATAATCAAAGAATAGAGAGATTATGGGCAGAGCTAAATCGAGTAGTGTAATTTCATTTCGTTAATCTTTTCAACTTTATGGAACAGAATAACATTAGATTCACTTAATGAAATCCATTTATTTTGTCTTCATTATATTTATTTGCCACAAATTCAAAGGGCTGCGACTGAATTTCAGAACCAGTGGAACAACCATGGTCTCTCAACACAAGGGGGGCAAACTCCACTTCAGCTGTGACAAAGGGGCATAGTCAATAATGTTGGAATGCATAACCCTAGACAGTGACTTTGCTATTGATGACAGACCACTCTCACAGTTACAGACAAACAATGTTGTTGTTCCATCAATGAACATTACTATCAGTGGGAAAACAATGGAGACACTTCAACAGACCTTTGATCCATTTGAAGATGATGGAAATCATGGTATATATTTATTTTGCAACCTTGTGCATTTTCTTGAGGGGCATTCCTAATATTGTAACCATAATGCTGTCTTAAAAAGAAACCAAACCCGTCCAGGGGCTATTCTGCATAACTTGACAAAGGCTAAGTTTATGTTCACATAAATAGTAGAAGCACACAGGATATTTACTTACTATAGTTGTAATATAAAGCAAAACAGCCTTTCGCTACGTATGTGACAGAACAGCACTTTACTTATATTGTTATAGTTTTAAGGTCATGGTATCATTGTATCATGTTTATATGTTCAAAAATTGTTACCGAAAAGGTGAAACATGAAACGCTGTGAAAACTAAATTATTTCCTGCTTTTGGATCTTGAGCTCTCAATAAATGTAATTAAAATCGGACTTGTTTTAACATGTCCTTTGTTGAACAGGATAAAAAAATTGAACATACATTGGGAATCTGCAGAAATGGACATCAAGAGAAACAGAAAGCAGCACACGACAGAGCAGAAGAGACAGAAGAGGACAATACTTTTTGCATTGTACATATAGCAACCAAATAATGAAATAGTTGTAAAGAACAATTTTACTTAACATTTCATTGTGTAAAATTGTATTAGTCAAAGAACAAGACTAACAAGAGTCAACAAGTATAGGGCATCACTAACGAATTTGTCACTAATAAGAGGCCAAATTACAATCTGTCAACATAATGCCAGTGTGTAGATCAGTTTTAGAAAGCAATACCTTACCCAGTGCAACAGATCTATATTTAATGTTATTAGGCAATATGTCAAGTCAGTCAGTGTGTCATCTATAGGATGTTTGTACACTTATCCAAACAGTAAGATTTGGTGAACTCTTGAAGCTCAAAAATACTTGCAGCAACAAGTGTTTGTTTTAATGGTCCATGCAAATAAATGTAGGAGTAATTAACGCAATCAAGCACAGATGATTAAAGCAGACACCATCAAGATTAAAATACCAATTACATGCATCTATGAATTATTACTGGTAATATAATCCTGGCCACAAAACCAAGCTAAATTCCAAATTTTAAGCTTACTCCACAATAGGTTTCTGCATTAAATATTGTTTTACCTTAATTGAACTCTGAAAATCTGAACTTTAATTGATATGAAATTGTAAGCACCGTCATTAAAAAAAGATGCAACAAATGTGTATTTTGCATACAAAAAACACCCAAATTGTGAAATGATAAGACACCAAATATTTTTGTCAGGGACTGTTTTGTGATTATTTCAGTGCTGCTTCATGTATCTATCTACAGTATCTGTGTGTGAGCTAGACCTTAAACCAAAATACTGAGAAGAATGTCTCTCTGTATGCATATTAAGCCATGCCAAAACCATGGGTATTGCCCAATGCAAAGTCCATGTTTTCCTGAAAGTCTTTGTAAGAAGTGTGCAGTGGTAACTTCAGACAATTGAATTGTCCCTAGCTTCTGTGTTTCTTCTTGCTCTACATAAAGAAATACATCATATATTAGATTAAAAAACACTACACAACTCACTACTCTAAACTGATACACAAATGGTAAGATGCAGTGCAATTCCAAATTCAAATAAGTTATTTCAGTTCATTTAAACATTACAATAACCTTCTGCATCTGTTAGGTAGTCTCTCCAGAAAGGAACAACAACTTCTACAGAATGCTTTTTATTGCTGCCAGCTGGAGAAAGGCGGGTGGTGGAGAGGCTTTCAAACAGGTCAGCTGTGAGGGTTGTAGGAGACCAGCATAGAAGGGGGCGAAAACTCTCCGGGTGAGCTTTGATTTTGTCCAGCACACCATGTGTTCTCAGTCCATCCCTAAATCTGAGTAAAAATCAACAGTTACTTTTAAAGTATTTTGATTGGTGACTGAAGTTTTTTGGACAGTTTGTTTTTACATATTCACGTGTAGGTGATGAATGAATCAAAGAAAAAATAGAATGACAAATAGAAGAACTTAAACCCAGAGTAGTTAGTAGTTCTTACAGAGGTAAACCTGCTGAGGCAGCAGTAGCCTAAATCCCACTAACTCTCATTAACACATAAAATCTAATGGTTAATATCACAGTAAGCTCTCTACAGACATTATACGTTATCAACGAACATCTTATCCTGTCAAGAAAAAGGTATAGTGTGTAGTGTTGGTTTAGGATAGTGTCATTTGGAGGTAAAATTCTAGATTGCAAGCTCCCTCCCATTCTGAAAATGTACAGAAGCTACGGTGGCCTTCAAGGACACAAAGCTAGTTACTTAAGATGGCATCATCCTCCACTGCCTCAAATCTTTCCACAATATCAAATGCTGAGGTGAAGATGTATTTAGTTATTTATTCTTTAGTACTTCTTCGTCTTCCAATGGGTGCATGCATTTGCAGCAGGCACCCACTATATATATAAAAATGCGTAAAGGCTGTTAAGTTTGTCCGTTCCGTTAGTCCGTAGTTTGTGTGATAATTTAGTAAAATAGCAGTGCAACATGGCAGCACGCCCTGCTCCTATGTAGATATAAAAGGCTCATTCTTAAGGTAATAAAACAAATTATATTTTCAAGAGATTAGACACTAATTAAAACATTATGAATATTATATTCCATTTTCACTAAGTCTGTTCTGAAAAACACCAATACCTTTTACACATGTTGCCTATCTCAGCATGTTTATCCATGATTTAAAAAAAAAAAAAAAAACCTTAATGTACATGCTTGCCCTATGTAAAAAATACTTTGGAGAGGCAAAGAATACTTGAAAAAAGATTAAAATGTACCTCTCGAAAGGACCACACACTCTGTGCATCACTTGAAACATCAGGATGTCGTCTACAAGCAGGTTCTTGTCTTCCAACTTTCGCAGCGGCCTCAGGCAGCCAGCACTGGCCAAATACTCCTCAAGTGGCTCTGTTGTTGCTAGCAGTTCTTCAAATGCTTTACACTCTATGATCTTCAAATAGAAAAAAAAAAAACATTTAAAACTGTCGTTAATAAATGTCTTTTCTGCCACACTGGTCACTAATGTAGAAAAAGACAGACATACAAAAATATACCCTTTTGATTTTGTCACGTAGGTCCCTATCTGCAACATCTGCCAATACTGGCTTTGCCAATTCTGGACCGTCAACAAGGCAAGAGAAGAGAGTTGGGGACAGAAAGCCTGTGGGAGGACTACCATGTACAAGGCTTACTGCGATGGCCCTGCCTGCAATGAAGTACCGGTCCTCTCTCATAGCTACAGAAAAAAAGCATGGACAGTGTGTACAAAGTTAGGTGTACCTATATCATCACACAAAATATAGTGAAACTTATCTGGGGTTCAGCACCTAAATGATGAGATCACAATCAATACATACCAGTACTATCAAAGGCCAAGTTCATTTTTCCTTCTTCTCCCTCAAACATTTGAGATCTGGGCAAAGCTTCCATAAGCAGTGTTAGAAATTCCCTTCTTGGTCCACCCAAGTCCACAGCCTCTTCAGGTACTCCCATATCATCAGAAAATCTGACAGAAATAGTGTGACATGGATCATATATCCCTCGTTTAAAACCTCTGATGGCTCCATCCAAGACTGTTGATTGGTTAATGTTAAACTTGCATCTCTTCTGTTGGGTTATTTTGTTGCATGATCTTGCAAGATATCTCTTGCGGGCATCCAACATCCTGTGGTCCTAGAAACAAGATCAATAAGTTACATTATACAATGTAGTTTTAGGAGTGTATCATGTGTATTATTCATTGACAAATTTAAACTTCAGTAAAATTGTCAGGTATGTTAGCAAGTATCAATAATAGTACAAAATGAAAAGGTTTTAAATTTTAAAACATTTACATTTGTACTAACCTTTCACTATGCAAGCTTGCTAGTATAGCCTGGTTCAGTTCCTCCTCATCAGAGGAAAGGTCAGACAGTACAGACATTATTGAAAGGTAGTTATCATAGTTTGTTGCTTGATGGTGTGTTGAGGTAGAGGGTAACTCAGAGGAATGACTTGCTGGAGTGCTGCTTTGGTAGGGCGAGCTTGTACTGTAAGTCAGGACCAGGGTTGGATCAACTGAAGTTGTTCCTCCAAATGGTAGGGTAGAAGGCTGACTGGTGGAAGGACATACTGGCAGTTGATTAGAAGAACAGCCTGCTGAAATGGTGGAGTTAGGTGAGATATTGCTGTGGTAGGTCGAGGCTGAAGTATGAGTGGATAAGACTTCACGTCCAAGTGATGAGGCAAAAGACTGAACTGCAGAAGTACTGTTTGATGGGGAAGAAGTTGTTGGACTGGTCAAACTTCCTGAAGATGCATAACAGTGTCTAGCTTGTGTTAGAAATGAGGACCGCAGTTGATGAGTTGAACTCAAATTGTTGTCATCGCTGCTATCATCCTTAAAAGGATCATCATCCAGTACCTGGAAACATCAAGATTTGTCTTTATATTTCTGAGTTACTTCTACCATCCATTTTCTAGAGTGACATCTCCCAAAGAGTACCAGTATCCCCTCCTAATTATAAACTATGTTACTGTTATGGGTTGGTTGTGTTCTCCCTTCTTGTGTTTGTTTTCTTTCTTTTTCTCTTTCTTCCCTTTTTCTTTTGTCCCTGTTTGTGTCTGTACCTGAGGCTGCTTGAGGCGTGGCTCTGGATCTGGGTCAAGGGGCGTGGCCATTCACTCTGACTGTTTCACTCAGCTGCAGCTCATTCCAGTCATCACCTCAACAGTATATCTACCTGGGCTGTTCACGTCTCCAGCGCCAGATCGTTAAAACTACTCAGTTGGTAACATTGGATCTGTGTTTTCTGTCTTGCGATTCAGTTGATTCCCAGCTCATTCCTAACTGTTTGCTCTCCTGTCTCAGACTCACTCTGACTCAGCAGCTCCCTACAATCTTCTAAGGATCTGCTTCGCTTCCTCCCTGCCGTAACCAGTCCCGCCTGTTGCTCGGCCACCAGCTGCTTATTTCATCCACCCTTCACAGCCCACCTGGATCACCTCTGGTTTCCGCTTCTCATATCTGGACATTATCCCTCCAATCTACCAGCTCCCAAGACCCAGTTCAGCCTGGATTTCTGTCTGCCTGCCTGCCTCACGTATTGTACCAAACTGAAGCTACAATTCCCTAAACATCCCCTCTTCGCACAAATTGAAGTTTGACTGTTTAATAAATCTCTCTATACAGCCATCTGCCTCTGTGTGTGTGTGTCTCAGCGTTTTGGGTCAAACGGCTAACCTAACAGTTACTCCAACAAAGAAGAAGACAATTTAGTCCATTTCTGGTCTTAGAACATTGTAAACATTCAAATTATTTGTTTAGTTCCACAAAATGTTTATATTTACTGAACTGAAATTAAAGTTTAAGAAGAACAGATTACAGAGGTCAGCGGTAATTGACAGCATTTAATCATCATGTATGCATGTGTATGTACCAATTATGGGTTATTATTCTGACAATACTCTGTAGGTCAATTCAAATGTGATATATCTTACCAAAATTGGCTTTGATGGTCTGAGGTATAGGGCTTTCGATTTATATACTTTGTGTATGAGATTTGCATCCAGTTCCTGTCCAGCACGCAGTTCTGGTCTGCAGAAGTCTGGTCCCAAGACTTCTGGAATTCAAACCCATTCAATATATGTCCGTGTTCATGTAACCGTTGTTTAGTGTGATGCTTGACGACGACACTGCTTGATGGCTTCGAAAGAAGGATGACATCTTTGTTGAAAGTATTGTGATGCTGAATTTTGGCCCTACAAAACAAAGCAGACATCATACTTGATATGTATTCATCCTTTTATAAACCCATAACACATGACACATAATAGGCTATTTTATTTATAGAACTCTACAACAAGTTGTGATTTACAGATTATTGGAATTTTTTAAAAGGAAAACAATCCAAAAGGAGTATAATGACACAAAAAATCCTAGGGAAAAGCACTTAAAAGCAATACCAAAAACACTTTTTTTCTATTGGTCCTCAATGCAGGGATGCCAACTTTTAAGTTCAGTTTGAGTGAGGTTTTTTCCCCATTACTACCCCCCAAAAACTAATGACCTATCACACAGGTGTATAATGCCCCTGGAAATGTATTATAATTGTAATGTATTATGCATTCACAACATAGAAGATTCAATTCCTAAAGCCTCTTTTTTACATTTCTTAGTGAGGCCACTTATACTTAAGGAGTTTTCTAAAAACACGTTAAATTGCCATGTGCCAAGGAGAGGTAAAGTGTGGAGAAAAATCAATTATTTTTTTTAATAAAATATTTGTTTGCCCTTAATTTTTAGATTATAAAAATGTTCAATATGACCAGTTTAGCAAAAATCGGTTTTGTGTAAACTAGTCAGTATTTTATTGACGGTCACCATGGCGGTTACGTGCGATGAAGCGCAGGAACAACGCCATTGCGTGGACCGCGGTGAAGCTAATTTAAGGTTGGATATTCCAAATACATTATTTAGACAGGTGGGGCGGGGGAAGCGCGGTCACTTACCAATATACAATCAAATCAGTTATACAAATCAGCACCAGAAAAATAGAGCTTATTTATTCTTACCTTTTCCTCGGACGAGAGCCCAAATTGCCAAAGTGTTGCTGCGTTTGATATCGCAAAGACTGCCGTGATCCGGTTTGGCCTTGTGTAGCATGAGCTGCGTGGCCTGTAGCAGGGACTTGTGAGTTGCCACCTGGTCTTAAAAGTTGTCTCATTTCAATTTCTGCCGTGCTGTGAACAACGTTAGGTGCAGATGAGCATGTCCTTTGCCGCTCAATGGCAGAAATATGATCAGAGGATGTTAAAATGTTTCTTAAAACTCCAATGGCTTGCTACAAAGCATTCGTCTCATCTCCGTCCATGCTGATCGCGACCTGAACATGACCCTGCTCGAGTTTCTCAGCCAATCACAGCGTGAGGTTGACAGCCAATCACAGCGTGAGAAATTATCTGCCATCCGTTTCTACTATACTCCTTCCGTTTCCACTATACTTTCTCTCACACACACATACATTCTTCTCTCACATACATATATTTTCTTCTTATATACATATATTATTTAAAATTTTGACTGCATGTGCATGAGATAAAAAAGGTATGAATATGTATGTTAAATATAGAAATGAGAGAAAAATATATTTGTGTGTGAGTTAAAATGTAGAAATATAAGAGTAAAATGTTTGAGTTAAAAATATATATTCTTATGAGAGAAAAAAACTGTATATATGTGAAAGGAGAATATATGTATGTGAGAGTGAAAATATATGTATGTGAAAGGAGAATGTATGTATGTGTGTGAGAGTGAAAATATATGCATGTGAAAAGAGAATATACAGTGAGGAAAATAAGTATTTGAACACCCTGCTATTTTGCAGGTTCTCCCACTTGGAAATCATGGAGGGGTCTGAAATTGTCATCGTAGGTGCATGTCCACTGTGAGAGACATAATCTAAAAAAAAAAAATCCAGAAATCACAATGTATGATTTTTTAACTATTTATTTGTATGATACAGCTTAAAATAAGTATTTGAACACCTGAGAAAATCAATGTTAATATTTGGTACAGTAGCCTTTGTTTGCAATTACAGAGGTCAAACGTTTCCTGTAGTTTTTCACCAGGTTTGCACACACTGCAGGAGGGAGTTTGGCCCACTCCTCCACACAGATCTTCTCTAGATCAGTCAGGTTTCTGGGCTGTCACTGAGAAACACGGAGTTTGAGCTCCCTCCAAAGATTCTCTATTGGGTTTAGGTCTGGAGACTGGCTAGGCCACGCCAGAACCTTGATATGCTTCTTACAGAGCCACTCCTTGGTTATCCTGGCTGTGTGCTTCGGGTCATTGTCATGTTGGAAGACCCAGCCTCGACCCATCTTCAATGCTCTAACTGAGGGAAGGAGGTTGTTCCCCAAAATCTCGCAATACATGGCCCCGGTCATCCTCTCCTTAATACAGTGCAGTCGCCCTGTCCCATGTGCAGAAAAACACCCCCAAAGCATGATGCTACCACCCCCATGCTTCACAGTAGGGATGGTGGTCTTGGGATGGTACTCATCATTCTTCTTCCTCCAAACACGGTTAGTGGAATTATGACCAAAAAGTTCTATTTTGGTCTCATCTGACCACATGACTTTCTCCCATGACTCCTCTGGATCATCCAAATGGTGATTAGCAAACTTAAGACGGGCCTTGACATGTGCTGGTTTAAGCAGGGGAACCTTCCGTGCCATGCATGATTTCGAACCATGAAGTCTTAGTGTATTACCAACAGTAACCTTGGAAACGGTGGTCCCAGCTCTTTTCAGGTCATTGACCAGCTCCTCCCGTGTAGTCCTGGGCTGATTTCTCACCTTTCTTAGGATCATTGAGACCCCACGAGGTGAGATCTTGCATGGAGCCCCAGTCCGAGGGAGATTGACAGTCATGTTTAGCTTCTTCCATTTTCTAATGATTGCTCCAACAGTGGACCTTTTTTCACCAAGCTGCTTGGCAATTTCCCCGTAGACCTTTCCAGCCTTGTGGAGGTGTACAATTTTGACTCTAGTGTCTTTGGACAGCTCTTTGGTCTTGGCCATGTTAGTAGTTGGATTCTTACCAATTGTATGGGGTGGACAGGTGTCTTTATGCAGCTAACGACCTCAAAGAGGTGCATCTAATTTAGGATAATAAATGGAGTGGAGGTGGACATTTTAAAGGCAGACTAACAGGTCTTTGAGGGTCAGAATTCTAGCTGATAGACAGGTGTTCAAATACTTATTTGCAGCTGTATCATACAAATAAATAGTTAAAAAATCATACATTGTGTTTTCTGGATTTTTGTTTTTAGATTATGTCTCTCACAGTGGACATGCACCTACGATGACAATTTCAGACCCCTCCATGATTTCCAAGTGGGAGAACCTGCAAAATAGCAGGGTGTTCAAATACTTATTTTCCTCACTATATGTGTGTGAGAGTGAAAATATATGTATGTGAAAGGAGAATGTATGTGTGTGAGAGTGAAAATATATGTGTGAGAGTGAAAATATATGTATGTGAGAGGAGAATGTATATATGTGAGAGTGAAAATATATGTATGTGAGAGGAGAATGTATGTATGTGAGAGTGAAAATATATGTATGTGAGAGGAGAATGTATGTATGTGAGAGTGAAAATATATGTATGTGAGAGCACCAGAATGAATAATGTCTTATACGGCCCCTCATATTACAGCGTATTGTGGCCAAAAATAGAGAACTACTGCTTTAATGTGCTATTATGTTGCAAAAGCGCACATCTATTTTTTTGTTTCATCGTGATATTTGTACGTCAGTATTGGAATATAAAATACTCATGAGAACGTCAGTACATTTTCAACTGTCCCTGGGAGACAAGGTAGTGGTACAGATGTCGAAAGTGCTTTAAAAGAAACACCTTCGTCATACTGAACCTTCACTCTCTTCCAGCTCCACACATCATCAAATCTACTCTGAAGGCTCGCAATTTTTGACATAGTAATTTGAAAATGTTTGATATATGTTATGATTGCAATTGTTTTGATGATTCAATGTGGATGTTGATGGAGAATTCTCTGAAACAATTGTGGCGTTTTAAATCAAGGAGGACAGCTTCCAGGGTGTAACTTACTCTCCGCGGTCTATATTGAATTTTGATCCTATATTAAGATTTGAATCTCCCACTTGACTGCCTTTTATTACTATTATATGTGTGTATGACTTCATTCATTTGAATGATTTTGTATATTTGTAATACTTTGACTTTGTCCCTTGATAATATTTAGTATTTGTTTTTTGAATACATTTATTATGGGCACAATGTTGGCTTACACAGTGCTGCTTGTATTTTGTTGAGTCTAGCTTGGAGATCTAGTCCTGCGAATGTAGCCACATGAGTCGATACAGATACAGTACCTGATAAAACTATGCATTTTTTCTAAATGTAATATAGATAACAAGATTTTTTAAGGCAGGGAGCTACAGTATTGCATTCCTTTGGAAAGCAGAAATCAGTGTGTGTGTGTGTGTCTGCAAGGCAAAGAAAGTATACATTTTCAGTAGAAATTGAGACTGGGACTTGAATGCCCTCTTTATAATTGGTTTTAAAATGTGTTTCGGTGATCTGAACACAAGTTGACAGCCAAGACACATCACGGTTCATACCTGTGTCTAGAATGTGTCTCAGCTGACCACTTGTGTTTGGTTTTCATTTCTGCCTGCGTCACTTCCGCTAAAACAGGGGTGTCAAACATACAGCCCGTGGGCCTGTCAAAGGGTCCAATCAGACCCACTGGAGGACTTTGCAAAGTGTGAAAATTGCAGAGAAGTAATTAATTCCAATTCAAAATTTACCACTTTAATCTCAACGAAAACCCAAGTTTCTTTTCACGTAAATTTACGACTTTAATCTTTGAAAAGAGTTTTTTCTCAGGATATTACCCCTCTCTTCCGGGTTACCTACAATGGCCTTAGAATGCTGTCAAAGCAGAAGCAACGTCTGTTTGCCAATATCACGCTGACAAGAAACATTGTGGCAGATGAAGTTTCTGATCTTTCTGGAGTGGTTTACAGGTCTGGCCACTTAAGATCAAATTAGGGGTATGTGGCCCATGAACTAAAATGAGTTTGCCACCCCTGCGCTAAAAGGTCAAAGGACCCTGCGCACAGTTATTACGTCCACACTCTCGCCAGTCACATTAGCAGTTGTGTTGGTACAGCTGAGGCCTGTACTATGAAGCAAGATTTGGCGTTAACGAGGTAACCTCAGGTTCAACCCAGGGTTTTCTGTACCACGACGGTGGATCAGTTGTTACCGGGTTAAATCGCTGTGGTAACTTATGCTGAACACCTAACCTGGTTCGGGAGCCGGTTGTGTTGGAGATTAGAGATCAACTGGTGTAAAAGCATGTCCTACTGACCAATCAATACTCCATTGATAACGGTGTCACCGTTCTTAGAAGATCCGGCGGAGTTCGGTGCGCAGAGAGAGATAGAGAGAGAGAGAGAGGGGTGTGCTCATAAAAGTTAAAACATTTAGAGACCGACAACCCCATTAACATTCCCTGATGGGTATTTTTATGAAATATATAGATTTTAATGGGAGGGAATTACGTATAAGCTATTTGTCTGCTTCTTGAGCCGTGTGTTGCCAATGCGCGCATCGGTTTGAATTATGTTTTTATATTTTTTATTTGCTTTCACGATCACTTCCACTGCCAGGGTTGCAACTGAAATAATAGGCTAAAGCAATGGCAGTTCATGGAATGCACAATTGTAATTATGGTCAGATCTTGTGCCTGACTGATGGGGAAGATATTGATAAGCGTTGTGATTTACGCATCTACTGCGTCAGCTTTTTTGCCAGCTTTCCTCCTGTTTTAGGAAGCAGTGACTGTATTGCATTTTGCCTGCAAAACTGTGTCTGTATTCTTCATATGTATGTAGAATTATAATTTGCACTTCTTATATAAAATACGCAGCTCTGGTAGATGTTTGCGATTGGTCGTGCTGTGCAAACATAGCCTCTTTTATGTGAACACGCTGGATTGGGAAACCCTGGATTGACTGAACTAGTTGATAACCACTGTTGTGACACAGGTTATGCAGGTTAGTGAAGCTGGGTAACTGAAAGAAATCCAGGACATGTTGATGATAGATGTTGATTCGTAGTACAGGCCTCATGAGATATCGCTGTCAGCAGAATTCAACACATCTCCTTCCAAAACACAACACTTTGTCCAACTCGCTGTAAAATGGGCAAGTTGTAGAGCGTTGGCGAGCTGTCACAAAAACAATCACCGCTTCCTGCATTGATGACGTATGTTTCTGTTAGGTTCTTGTCGGGGTACCCATCAGGACGCATTAGCGTTTAAACTACAAAAGATATACCTATCTCGGCAAGTGGTTTGAGTGATCAGATCCCAATGTGTCTTGGTGGTTGTTTATACTTGTATTTAGCACTTAACCTGACTCCGCCAGATGGATTTGCTTGGCATATCCATCTGGGAACTTAACGTTGGAGAACTTTTGGGAAGGGGCAAAAATACTGGTTAGCTGATTGGATAAACCATCTGTCTCTCACCACCTATGTTGGTGATAGACGGGCCAAATCAACCAATCAGATCAACGATATATCAAACTCTTGCCGAAACCAGACGGGAGAAGAGCAAAATCATCTTTTCCTCCGAGAAAAGCCTCCAGTGCCATTTTTTGCTCTTCTTTCAATGAAGGAATACTTTATAATTTGGATAAAACTTGCGCGATAGCTACGCTCATCTCATCCGTGGAAGCCGCCATGTTGTTTAGACTGAACAGTTGCTGATTGGTCAGTCGGTTGGCGAACGGCTCCAAATTTTCTCTGTCTCAAGATGCCAGACTGATCTGCAAGTGGAAAACTGGAGCTTGCGAGATCAGGACGGTCTCACGAGGCTATTTAGCACTGTCCACTAGTGATCCAATTGCACTATAACTTGTTTGAAATAATGGTTAACATGGACATTTGTTTCCACTCCACCTACTTCAGCATTCTGGCTTTAATCAATACCCATGACGTCAAAGATTATTATATTATACAACTGGATGTATTACAGTCATCTCCATCAGTGTATTTCACTGTATTGACATGAATATTTACACATGCTGAGGGTTGAATCAATCCTTATTTCCTGCAGCTTAGTCATTGTTCCTTCAGCATTAGTCACTGCCAGCTCGTCTTAAGGTGATTGTGCCGAGTGCATATTAACCATGTCGTTCACCAGCTGTCCCCATGACATACATTCCTTTAGTCTGACAAAAGTTGGGGCTTAAAATAGCAAGTACTCTTGTCAGAAAATCCAATCTAAAATTAAGCCCTGTTCAATCATATACGGTATAAGCCAAATTTCAAAGGAAGGCAGTTGAATAATTGAAGAGTATGGGAGATTTCCCCATGCAGCTATTGGGTTTTACATCTGAGTTAACCCAAAATACAGCAGCCATCTTCACTCGAACACTGTCTTATACACTGTAGCTCACGGCGTGCTGGAACATATAACTCTGTCTCTCCTTCAACCAAACCGCTGTTTGTCAATTCACACAAACATGTTGCAGCTCAACGGCATTTCAAAAAATGATTTACACTACAAGTGGGAATGCTGAGGGCTGTGGTTATTCCTCTTTTCTTTTGGTGGATGTCTTCAGTCTCTTTGCATTTTCACTTACCGAGGATGAAAATATAACTCGGAATATTTATAATTCTGTATAGAACATTTTAGAAGGTATGTGTGTAGGGTGCAGTGTACACAGGGGGCTTTGAAAATCCAGTTTTCTCCTCTAAAAATACATTTTCCAAACCAAACAGAGCTGCATGTGGTATTAAAATATGCGTATATTGTATTATAAAATCTACCCCTCATGTCAGAAGATATAATGAACTGGCAGGATGGAGTCTCTGACTTCAGTCATATTAAATAAACATCAAACAAGCAATGTACAATCCAGACAACCTTGATTGGAATCTTAATATATTAGAAAATAGCTTTTTATCCACATTAGGTTCTGTCTTGAAACAAAAACACAGGGGTTGTTTGATTCATATTCCATTGGACCTGTTTTTATTGATGTTGCAGCTTTTGAAATTTCATTACTGGAGCTACAATAGTGTTTATTACATACATGTACATCATAACATGAGTGATTTATTGATTTTCATTATGTAAAGCTTGTGTTTAAATGTTTGAAAGCATTTATTCATCACACTTTTGCAAATACATCGAGAGTACAGAGATTTATTTTATTTGCTTTATTGTGTCTTGCTGTATCCAGTTTAACTTCTTTTTTCCTCACTGTTCTGATCTTTTAGTTTCATAAAAGCCCTTCAAGGGACAGGTGTTGCAAACTAGCATCCGCTATGAACACTATGTATACTGTATCTGTCCCTATCAAGAAAGAAAATGGTATATTAGCAGGCAATATTATTGTATTTAGAGTTACAGTATGGTCCTAGTTTTTAGTCTGAGTTCAGTTTCTATAAGATTTCTATTATTCATGTTTATATATACATGTATTCGATTTTCTTCTTCTCTTCTTTGTTTGTCCGGATGTTGTTTTGTGATTTGTGTGTGATGTGGCTATCATGCTGCTATGCTAGTTAATTGCAAAACACCACAGCAGTAAAAACTCCATGCATACTGTATCTGCACATTATGTGAAGCCACAATCCCAAAATTAGACAAAAAAAGAACATTAAAACAAATTTCAAATTTGAGATTATATACATTTTAAGACACATCTTCTATAACAATCTCAGGTGCTTTTAAGTCACTTGAAATGACAAATAATATGGTCATGTTATGAGGTTATAGGTTGGGCAGGAACAAAATTAATTTTAAAGGTGTGGCTGGATTTTTTTTTTTTTTTTTTATGTCAACTAATCCCAGAAAAAGAACAAAACCAACAATGTGTTAGTCCGTGTCTCAATACTTGTTGACTTCCTTAATCCACTGGTTCCTACTGAAGAGGTACTGTAAATCTTTTAAAAACACCTCACAAATATATAGGTCCTTTTTTTAAAGGCTCAGTAATTTCCCAAAACAGCTTGTCACTAAATTGTTATCAAATGTTACTCAAACAGGAGGAAATAGTACATTTGTTGGGGACTATTTTCAGTGGGGGATTAATCTACATTTGGTGCTTTAGTAAGAATTTCCAGCAGCAGGACGGTGTGTGTGTGGGATTGAGTCAAAATAAACTACAGTGTATGTGTTCATGGTAATGAATGTCACCCAGGGAAAGAGTAGCTCATTGATGTGTTTTTAACAACAATGAGGCTCTATGGCACAGAGGAAGACGATATAGCAGGCTGTGACACACACACAGTACTTGTTCAGTCAGGAACATGCTCGTCATAGATTTAACCATTTATTGAAACAAATGGAAATACAGTTATGCTTGACGCTGATGGCTCCGCTCTTTATGATGCTCCCTGGACCAACCAAGCAGGATGCTAAGCTGAAACATAGAGCGCTATGCACCTCCCGGGTATAAAACAGTGAGCCAAAAGAAAGATATTTAAAACCATTTTAATTAACCTCTTAACAGTCGGCTGCATTTTCAAGCTTTTTGGTCTAAACGACATACCCAAATTAAAAGTGGTACAGCTCCCATATACTTTGACACTCAGGGATGTGCCTGACATCATTGGGAAGGGAACACACTCAAGTTTTTGTTAAAAGTGTCAGGGTGATTCTAGGCCTTACTAACACAGAGTTACAGAGGCTAGAATGGTGGGTTTTTATTTCCGTCCAAGTCATACATACAAAATTATTAAAATACACTGCTGTAAACACATCTGGTAAGATACAGATACACCAATGCCATAGCCACATGTCTGAGCTTACTACAGAAAAAAATCCAGAAGCCAAAAGACTCAAAAATGGATTTTATATGAATTTTTTTCTACATATATGTCTGTGCGTTTTTCTGATTTCCATTTGAAAAGTGCAAAGAAAAAAGCCAGTAAAGTACAAAATAAAACACTTCTCAAATACACAAACACACCCACATCAATCATACACATACTTGAAATAACTATATACATAAGTATATAGAAATAAGTCATTATACATTGCACAGGGTGCCATATGCTGACAGGAGGCCCTGTTTTTGCTTTGACACAGCTCCAGCCATGACAGGGTTAAAATTCCATGGGCACATTTGGTGTCTATCGACTCATCTGCTCATTCGCTAAAAATGTAGACAGGTCTTATAGCATTTAAATCTAACTGGTCCGAGCAAATGTTGATCGTTTCCACGTGGGGTCACAACGTGTCAGAGACTTCTTTGCCTTCCAATAGGGCTATCACAGGCAAACATGCACCGATTGGCTTATACCAGGTGTCTATGAAAACCTTAGAAGTCAGAGAACACAGTGACGCCCACATCAAGTTGCTAGGAGCCTCGAGAGAAGAGCGAGACGCGATAGAAATGCCGAAATGAAATACAGTGTAGCGATTTTCTGTTGTTATTCGGTCAGAAACGTCAAGATTGTGAGGCAAACAGCTCGTTTTGGATATAATGGTTTGGATATTCCATTTCGTTGGACTCTTGGGGATTTAAGAAAAAAAGGTTTTGGGAAAAAATCCCCGCAGTGGCTAAAGGGACAAGGAAAAAGGTATGGATGCACTACACACCAGCTGCGCTGTTTACGCTGAATTGTTTTATTTTCTTTAACTTTGTGTAACTGCTATACATCATATTATGCTTTGTGTGTGGGCTTAATTTAATCATGAGAGACAAAGCTTTCAATTGGTGTGGCGCATGGCTGTATATTTTGAAGATTTAATGCTGTAAAGTTATAAAAACGTTTATGAATGGAGGTTACAGCGACGCCACAGCCACAAACTGTACCGTATACGGTACAGTGACTCTTAAGACTTTGAGTCATGTTAGGACAATGAACTAGCAAGGTGGATGCTGGGGTGGTGGAGGCAAGGCGTTGCCAGCAGCAGCAGCAGTGAGTAAATTAGTGTCAGTGTAGCAGGGATCATTGAGGAAGGAGTCACATTTAAAAGGACCACCTTGATGTGAGAATGGCTGTGATTGGTGTGTGTCTGATAGGATTGATAATTCAATCAGCCGGCATAACTTCCGTTTCCTGCATGGATTAACACTAAGCTTAATTTAATAGATACATTCACTGTTGGTTTTGGTCTTTTTATTGGATTTGTTGACCATAAGAAAAATATAGAATATGACATATCATATATCATCAGAATTATGTATTAAGTCAGTAAACAAAATAAAAGAAGTTCAAAGGTGCGTTAAGAAGTGTACAGGCTGTTTGTTGGGTTTGTGCATCCACTCACAAGATGCCAGAAACTGTTTTCTGGTAAACAGCCCGATCTCTCTCTCTCTCTCACTCTCACACACACACACACACACACACACACACACACACACACACACACACACACACACACACACACATACGTCTGTAGCAGGACATGTCTCTGGTTCTCCGGCTGGCACTCTGACAGCAGCATCTGTGAGAATCTGAGCATTGCAGTTGATGACACTCTGCTCTGAACTGTCACGGGAGCAGATGGTTTATCAATTCAAAGCAAAAGAGGGAAAAATAGAGAACCAATCTTCAGAAAAGCAGACAAACAAATCACTGAACGAACAAAGTATCACCGACCTTTGGATCCCTTTCCTCTTCTCAAAGATGTATGAAAGGAAGACCATGCTGTGCAAATGTATAAATACAGCAGCTTGGGAATCGTCCTTGGAGAGGAAACCATGTGTAGTAGGCAAATGTTTTATTCTCTTTTAGATTGATTGTTGGAATATTGCAGTCTAAGCTATAGAGAGAGAGAAAGAGAGAGAAACACTTGAGCTTTTTTTGCACGCTGCATGGTGTTAGAAAGAGCAGTAATGGAGGAACTATTGAACAATAAAAATCCATATTGACATTGCTGGGGATTTTATGGGATAAAACAACAAGCCTCGTCGATGTTTAAAAAACACCAATGAGTCCAACTTAAGTGCTGAGTGTGTTTCCATAGACAGGGATTGAAAGTGAGTCTGTCATCTATATGAATATTCAGGTATAGATTTGTGCCTAAATTTCTCTCTGAGTAATGAGTTTACAACCAGTCAGATCTAATGTGATATGTCTCTCATGGTAATGCCAATTTTCACAGCAAATTGAGTTTTCCACAACCTGCCAAAACAAATGTATGAAGACGAGAATGGACCAGAAACTCTCTCTCATATTTTACGTTTCACTCTGTGATTTGTGGAAACGCTCCGAGTTCATCAGTCAGGTACTAACAAGCGCAGCTAAAGTCCTTCGTAAAGGTCAGCCATCTATTGAGAGCTGTGGACTTTCTGAATAATTCATCTTCACTGTTATCCTTTGGAAACTGAGAGCATGAAATCAATTCCACATGCATGGCACCACTGTCCATATTTACTGCCACCGTGTCTTGGGCAAAATTTACTCTCTAATTAGTGGATAATTAACAAGTATAATGGATTTCACAAGGTAGAGGAGTGTAGTGCAGTGAGAGAGCAAGAGTTTAGTATCTAAAAATAAATAGTTATCAGGTGGTGAAGATACTTATGATAAGGGCAAGGGCAAAGTCAGTGTACAGTAAACATGCCTGAACAGCTCTGTTTCTACACTCTGCAATAAAATAGTACCTAGCAGAGCTGTGTTTGAGACTTTTGGCACTAAGAAGGTAAATCTTTCAGGTCTCAGAATACTGCCTGTAACAATGGTGCAACATATTCTCAGCTGGATTTGAACATTTTCCTTTCAGAATTGCTTTTGCTCAGAGATTCATCCTCCAGCAGCAGTCCCATGGTCTTCACAAGAACAGGAACATCCATATTGGACAATGCTATTTATATCGAATTAAGAACGAATTATGATATAGTTAAAGTTAGTGAAAGATCGGGTTTTATGGCAAAACAAATATATATGGTGGTTATCCATCATAAGCCCACCACCCTGACCTCATCCTTTCTGTATCACTACATGAAGAGCACTTCACATCCTCCATCAGCACTGTACAGTGACACTGGGCGTAAATCATTCCTACAATAGGGCACTGGGCGCGGTTTCACTTTGGACTCAAAGGAATGAAACGAAGAACTTCTGTTTTATCACCTACTTCCTGGGAGTTTGGACATATTGTATTGAACTTATTAATCATCTTATACTGTATCTGAATTGGACTAACTCTTACTTAATTGTATGGTTTTGCAGCGTACAGCTCATGTTGCACCTCCAAAGACAGATCTCCATCTGAGGAGTGGAGGTTTACCTCTACGATTTCAGTCTGAGGCCTCGTCCACACGTACACAAGGATTTTTGAAAAACAGGGTTTTCATCCTTTTTTCTTAAAACAAAATCCCATTCACACAAGCACTATATAAAAATGCTTAGGCCAATTGACGCAATAATACATTGATGCACTGTTAAGAGCATGCCAAACCAACAAGTGGCAAAATATCCCTAACCCTAAAGCCATCTTGGCCAATCAGAAGCCTGAATACCTGGCTGCATTGGGGCATCGATTTCTCCGTAGCACATTGTGACGCCTATGTTTCTAAACATAATGGAAGAGTAACTGTTAATGTATGTGTAAACATGTAAAAGGTCCTGTTAGCTGTTTGAACTAGCACAATTTTGGTCACGTCGGCAATTGCACGAAATGTCAGATCATTTGTGACGCCTCACAAAGGAGATAACGGCGCATAGACTGATGTTTGACCATCTACATGTCGACAGTGAAAATGGAGTGTCTGAAAATCTTCGTACTGGAAGTGTGCATGTGGACGAAAGGCCAAAACGCATAGGAAATCTATATTTTTAAAATAAATACCTGTGTACATGTCAACTAGGTCTGAATCGATTCCAGATTTCATGCCCACAGCTCTGGTGTCCAGTAGTGGAAAAGCTGACTGATATTTTAATCCCTCCATGTTGCTCTATTGTTGTACTTCTTTTGCACTAATATAATTTTCATTGGAATAGACTTCTACTGTATTTAATGAGCAGAAGCTAGGGCTTCTGTTTACCTCCCAGTACTAGTGGACATTACTTATTCTAAGATGGTTCCCCTGAGAGAGACACACCAGTTAGAAGGTAGAGATAGCTCATAAATAGAGTGAGAGAGAGAGGTGCATCTGTGGATGTAAACAATGCATGATGTGAAATACTGCAAATGAAGGAGGAAAGGCATTCACCATTTGTTTGAGCTCAAGGAGACACACAATATGGTACATTATTAACACTGGATGTAAACTACCTTTTGTTTACAAGAAACCTCCACAGGGCCCTTTTAATTAACAAGACTGTAATGGAAATAGTATTATTTTGTTTATATGAAATTAAGATTTCATCCCCATTTAGTTGTTTTTACTTACAGATAAGTCTCCTAAAAGGATGCTACAACATCCTTCATCAAAGATAATCCAGTAAAAGACAAATACATATTGATATAAAAAAGTTTTTTTTTTTTTTTAAATAATTTGGGATGTCTTATCAAAACAGCTCAACACCAGTTTGATTATTATTCCCTGGAAAAAGATTTAGAAAAATAATATTAAAAAAAGAAAGATATCTGTTTTTGCAAATGAACCCCCTAGCTCTGTTTGCTATTAATATCCTATTTTTCTTTGCTGTATTTTATGACTATTTGCAGCTGAATGACCCATTTTCCTTACAGCCATCATTAAAATTCATTAAACTTTTATCTGATCTGCCTCTAATTTAAGACTTATGACAAATCACCTACCAGTCCTGCCATATAGGCGTCACTACATCCTCTTGATACTAATGAAATTTTGCTTTTTGAAAACCCAGCTCCTCCATAGCAACCAGGCAGCCCGGCAGAGCCAATCACATTCCAGCGATCGTGTTTTGGACCCTGTGGGTGGCATTTTAAAGAGCCTGTCATCACAGTGGAACAAGAGGGATAATAGTGAGAGAGCTCTCCATCGTCGCCTATGGCAAATGGAGCAGTGATGTACACAGGAGTGTGAGATACTTTGGGATATCCTTGAAAAGACCATTGATGTCATCTTTTCGCCCACACATCAATTCCCTGTAGCCTTGCTAGCCTTTATTCTTCCTGCCAAAATACACTGTCTGAGTGAGTCCAGCACGGCTTCCTCCCTACATTGACCATGCCGATCTATAGCAACATCACCTGTTTTCCACCATTGCTGCTGACGGACAACAGCCATAATTCCTGATGTGAGTCTGAGACACGCAATGGGCACAAACACTGAGTGTAAAAATGTATCCTGTTGTCAGGGTCTGTGCTTTCTTAAGCCTACAAATAAACATCCTGAATAAAATTAATCAACACTAAATAGTTTGTTTTCAGTGTCTGTGTGTTAGTTTTCAGGATTTAACAAAGAAATACTTAAAAAAAAACAACTTAAATAACACTTGCATAAATCAAAATCTATTTGCCATTTAGATGCTACTACAGCAACAACATACAGTAAATTTTAATTAAAGTGCTACTCAAACAGGCATACATTGTGTATTGATTGATGCACATCCAGATTGCAAATATTTCAAAATAACATATTTGAAAGATTGTGCAGCTTAGGCCTGGATACAGTGCTAAGTTTAACTTAAAACACGTATAAAATTGCCCAGATGATCAGCGCTGCTTCTGCTCTATGGGGTGCATAGATCTAGAGCTCTCTTAGAGCATCATCAATTGGGATATTCAAAGATTCAACAGATGTATTCATCACATACATTTTATATATATGAATGCTATATAGAAATGAAAATTGTGTAGCACATCATACAGGCCCTTAATTCACAGTTATTTGTTTATGATGGACTACATCATTGTACTGTAGCTTGCATTGTGTTATTAATTGGGAGGACAAATGAACAAAAGAGATCTGCTTGTGTTTGTGGCTGTATTAACCATTAACATATAATCATTAGAATGTAATTATTTCCAGAATAAATAACTTTTTTCTTAAGCTGACTGTACAAGGACCATGCTGTGTTACCAGATAATAAAATGAAGGATAATTGATCAAACCATTTCCCTACACCTCTGCTGATTGTGCCCTTTATTTCTAAAGCCAATCACCAATCAGACGCGGTAATGTGGGTGTCGTGTTGCTTCAACGGATCACAATGTGTATTTCCTTTAGACTCAGAGCTTTCTGTGTTGTTATGCTGTCACGTTGAAATTTCACCTGTTTTATTCTTGCTGTCTGGCACGTATCCATATAATGAATTGCTTTACAACCAACTGAGAGTTGAACAACGTCCCCTGGCAGCAGTTACTGTACTTCCACATTCTATAACTCGACTACAGTCCCTCCTTCTCCTCCTCTTGTTCCCTCTTGCTCTGACAGCGCGCCTGATGAAGTTAACCTGAGTATCTGGGTAATAAATCAAGGCACCTTGGTTGTCCACTTGAAAAGACC
Organism: Zingel zingel; assembly: GCA_023566125.1. Classification (NCBI taxonomy): domain Eukaryota; kingdom Metazoa; phylum Chordata; class Actinopteri; order Perciformes; family Percidae; genus Zingel; species Zingel zingel. The sequence goes on along the minus strand of CM042325.1, from coordinate 20,517,159 downwards.
TCATACTCAGCAATTATCTGCTGAATCAGATTGGTCACCGCAAGTCTAGGGAGCCATAAATCTGCAGAATCTTCTGATCCCCCAGATACATCCAAGGGAAATGAGTACGGCGAGGAAGCTGCTGACGTTTCACTGTTTTTCTCTCGCCCGCAGGAGAGAACAAACTGAGTTTAGAGAGAGCAGGAAATGTATGTTAAATAAAAATCATGTGAAATATAGATTTCACGGGGTAAACACAATGCACATAGGCACGCAAGGCTGCTGAGTATCTTCTAAAGTGAATAGGTTACAAAAAGAAGCTGATTTTATGTCATCAGCCACAGTAGAATTAGGTTTCCATGCTGATGACCTGTGAGATATGCCTCTTTACACCTCCAGCAGCCTTAATTGAAACCAATTCCACTGCGATGCCGCTCACTGCAGCAAATTGGTTTCACTTAGGAACGCTCACAATGGTACCAAGGTGTTAACAGGGACAAATATCCTCCACAATTTGCTGGTGGAGTCAAATAAATGTCAGTAAAAATGTTTCCCTTTAGCAGGGCGATCAACTAACAAGGAGTTCTTACTGTAAAATCACAGAGACAGCTCAGCCACATAGGTCCGTTCCCCACATACCTTTATCTACACGCCTGACTCATAAACCTTATTTGAAATGCAACTCACGGTGCGATTCATAGCCGAGCGCCTTTAAGTATCAGTCCAGCACAGGTAGACTGTGGTTGATTTTGTACTCGGCGACAAAGCACTCCCGGGCCCACCTCCTCTATTTCACCGCTGCATGGTTCAGTGGTGCAGTTAGACGTGATGAATGATTTATTTTCCTCAGTGTTCACCACAGTTGCTCAACTTTGCCCAAGCTGTTTCCACTCATAACGCTGTATGATTTATGTGGCAACATTCAATGCTCTAACTTTGGGCTGTTTCTTTAATGCTCCGCTGCATGGACCGCAGAGGATGATACGATAAAAATCCATGACTGCAGCTGCAAAGAAAAAGGCAACAGTGAAAAGATTGTTCCTTTTGAATAATACAGCACTCCTCTGGGTCAATTTGATTAGTGCTGCACCTTGCTTTCAGATGGAACCGCACTGCATCCCTCACGCCAATCAGTGTGATTATTGAGGTATTAGGTTGCCATGAAGAGACGCATCATTTTGGCAAAATTGGATCAGCGGATTGGGCTACGCCGTGACAAATAAAAAAATGAACAAGCAAAAAGTGTGGTGTGGATGATTAGAGTCATTTAGAAAATGGCAGAACAGCAAGGTGAGGGGCTCTCCACTAATCTACCAACAAAGGATTAGTGGCGTCTGCAAAATTCTGTTTCCTTTTTTCCCCAACCATCTGAGCTGAACTATGGACAGCAGACAGGAATAATTTGTGCAAACAGTACTACAGTTTGGTTCGTCAAGGAAAGAAAAGAAAAGGCTCTGTTCTTTGATGAAGCTCTCCAATATTTTAAAGCAGCAATGTGGATTACGCTGGAATATCAATCCTCCAAACACATATGGTACAGAATCCACTGATGGTCTTTTGGTCTTTTGTACACAAGGAAAGTGACGGACGTAGATGTGTGAGGACTGAAAAAAAGATAAAAATCCTGCTCTTTTCAGGGCTGTGGGAATACCAAAAATGTGGGGAACCACTGACTTAAATGTCCCATGGCATGACATTTTCAATTTATGAGGTTTTTAACATTAATGTGAGTTCCCCCAGCCTACTTATGGTACCCCAGCGGCTAGAAATGGTGATAGGTGTAAACCAAGCCCTGGGTATCCTGCTCTGCCTTTGAGAAAATGAAAGCTCAGATGGGCCGATCTGGAATCTTCCCTTTATGACGTCATAAAGAGCAAGGTTACCTCCCCTTTCTCTGCTTTGCCCGCCCAGAGAATTTGGCCCACCCATGAGAAAGAGAGACATCATGGCTTTCAAATGAGAAAAAAGCAGAGGGGGGGATGTTTCTTGATCATGCACAACAAAACAAAACGAAAATAATTAAATCACACTTTCAATTCCATGGATATAGTGCCGCTCGGTTATGCATTCAGTCCTTCCAGAAAAATGCGGAGTTTTTTTGTGATTTTTGCGGGCAAAAATCCTATGCGGCACGTTTTCTTAAAAAATGCGATGGAATATGCGGGATATTTATGCAGTTTTATGCGATGAAATTGCGGGAACTTGCAAAAGTTGCGAGAACTTGCAAAAACTGCGGTTTCATCATGGCTTCATCACGGGTCTGCAGCTTTTCGATGATGTTCACGTCACATAATTACGTCACGTAATTACGTCACTTCATAACGTTCCCATGGCAACGGGAAAATGGCTGCTGCTGTGTAAAGTAAACACAACATTTCTCAACTTTCTGCTAAGATATATGTGACTTTTTTGCAACGAAAATGTTATGGGATTATGAAATCATGCAAGCCTCGCATATTTTGCACGGAAATCGGCATTTTATGCGGCAAAAGTGCGGCGTATTTGAAAAAATGCGGCCCCTGCATAAATATGCGGACTTTGGCTGATTATGCATTGAATTATGCGATCGCATAATCGCGTTTTTCTGGAGGGACTGGGTATTCCAAAACACTTGGGATGTCAATGGAAATTAATCTCAGAATGAAATAGCACAACATGATGTCAACATAAAACACAAAGCTTTCAAATCGGAGAGCGAGATCACTTTGCGACAAAAAGAAAATACTTTTACCCAGGAAACGCTCGTTCATTCCTCGGGAATGTTTGAATCCAAACCACGATCTTTTTTTTTAAACTTAACTAGTCATTTTGATGCTTAAACTTAACTGTCATTGCCGCATGATGCTCACTTTTTCTGCCTAAACTCCATTACCACGGCCCCTGAAAGGCCTGTCATCTGGCGGTGCCTGTAGCTGGCTCACAGTCACCTATTGGCGGCTAAATAACTGACACTGGTAGCCGGCGTCCTGGAGCTCTGTAGAGGCTAAATACAACTAGAAACTGTCGCTCTGATTTTATCGTCCCTCGTGCTATAGACTGTTCACGTTACAGCGCTTTACTAGTTTTACTTTACTAGTAAAAAATACTTCTATTTTAGGCTATATAATGGCCAATTGGTGAAGTAGCATTGATCACTTTGAGGAGGGGGATACATTTTGTCCCCAATGGGGATAAAAGTAATTCAGCAGAGGCAGGGATATATAAATCAGAAAGGGGGAAAGGCCACGCCCCCTGCGTATGTTAGTTAAGTAGGCTACGTAATTTACGACGTTGACTTTTGGTTTCACAAGGGAAACAAACTGGGTGAAAGTCCTGTGTTTGTTTGACCCGTCCAGCACGGCCTCCTTCCTACATTGACCTTGCCGATCTATAGCAACGTCACCTGTTTTCCACCATTGCTCCTGACGGACAACAGCCATAATTCCTGATGTGAGTTCATATTAAAGAAGCTAGTAATTAAGAAGTCCTTAATGTTCTGTAAAAAAAAGTTTACGAAATGAATGGGAACGGAATTCAAGATTCCAGATTCCAATAAAGACTGAAGCACAGTTTTAGTGCTAAAATAATTAAAGACAGAAGAGAGTGTTTTGAAATACCGATGAATAAGCTAAACCATGTTGTTATTTGGAAAACATTGAGAATTGCTGAGCTTTTGTTACATCTCTTGAGTTAGCTCATGCAATTGGTCTAAATGCAACGAGACATATTTCAGTGTCAATTCGAGGGCATTTTTTTATGACCCTAGTCACATGTAAACCTTGTATTATACACAACGAATGAATAACCAAACACAGTCTATCAACTCAAATTGAAATGAGTCGATAAAAACACTTGGAACACACACTGGAAAACACTTTTAATGTAGCAGTGTGAGATGCATATTGCCTCAGACTGCTCTGTACCTGCTCTGTGTTCCAGTCTAAAGTGGTGTGCAGCTGAGACAAAGCAGCAGTTACCTCTGTGTGCTCCTCCTCCATGTCAGCAACACTCGCAACCAGACAGGACATCCTGCTTTTCAGTTTCATCTCTACCAGTCCACACATAGACTAGTCTTTATCGACAACGTTTCACTAACAGAATTGCTCCGGTGCCGCCCGAAATTCCACCAGATGTCCCTCAGTCCGTCACCTTCCGCTTCCTTTGTGTTGGCATTCTAAACATGATTTATGACGACTGTGGTTAACTTCTCCTCAGATCTCTGCAGGGTAAATCCAGACAGCTAGCTAGAATATCTGTCCAGTCAGTTTTCTGTTGCATGACTAAAACAACTTTGGAACGTACACATGTTCACCAATACAATTTCCTTCCCGAGGCTGTTTTGTAGAGGCACCGTGGCTCCGTCTGGCACTTAGCGCCGCCCAATACGATTGTGATTGGCTTAAAGAAATGCCAATAAACCAGAGCATATTTTTCTCCCATCCAGGAATGCTGTGTGGACTAGCCAGACCCTCCTTTGCAGCGCTGTGGAGTAAGGTCTGGCAATGCAAGACTACACATAGTCTACAGATTGTCTCTGATGCAGTCTTTGCCTGAACTGCTCGGATCTCATTGCCGCCAGCATTGATGTCCTCATTGGTCAGTCCTCCTCATTATGCATGACCCTCCTCCCTGTTTGTCTGCACCTGCCCTTGCATCCTGCCATCCACTGTTTGTCACACAGCATAATCATATTCACACAGTGGAAATCACATTACATATTAACCGCCACTGTGGAAGGGTTCAGGGCAGCGGCCAAACAAGCCTAATGAATGCCTAACTGTCAAAACGACAGTAATAATGGCATGAAAGGAGTGTCCCAAAAATATCCCCAGCTCTCCTCCACCCGTCCAACTTCTCCTCATGCTCCTCTGGAAGACAGGTAACACACACTCAACTGTCACACTGTTACCTCTGTCCCACATCCACAAGCAAAATTGTTTCCAGTGCCGCCCACCTCTGATATGATGCAATAATGCTGCAGTTTGATTATGCCTTACGATGAGAAGTCCTTACCTTGAATTGATTCTAATGCAACAGTTTGTTTTCCAGTTTGCATTATTTTTATTCAGTGTAAAGTTCCCACGTCCCAATTTCAGTACCAATTTAGTATGTAGGGCATACTAAAATACATTGAACTTTTTTAAATGCTTGCCTTGATTGTGCTATTGATTTATACTAGTGTTTCACAATCCAGTGCACAAAGGAAATGGGGTAGATAAATTGTATAAGATTTTAGAAAACAAAAGGTATTAAGTCATTTTTCTTTCCCTTTGTGACTTATAAAGTATAAATGTCTGTCACTGTCTATCGCAGACTAAGGTAATACAATGGTGATTGAGCCTATGGCCCACTGATGAAAGCCTTGCATTTGCAGTATTACAAACTTGGTGTATGTGGTGACATTCCCAGGAAAAATGAAAAGTGGCACGTTTTTCCATCACTCAGCAGTGGTCGGTCCGCCAGAGAGGGTAGCCAAGCTAATGCAACAGACTTTCTCTTTAACTCCCATGTGTTTAAAGCGGCATTCTGTTTTTTTTCCAGTCTCTGCTAGTGTTGCCAGTAAAATTTTACTATGGCTGAACAAAGAAAAGATCTTGATGACTTCAGACAATAAAACTTCAAAAACAGGTGCATCAGGTGTGGATCTCTGGGAAGCATACATACTATGCTGGGAAGTGATATCCAAAAGCACACCTGCAATTTCCGCCACAGGTGTCGCCAAAGAGAACGACCATCACCACCTCCCTATACAAAATTTAAGACAAGATTAAATAAATATTATGTATATATGATAACACCATAAGCACATTGTGCCCAGTCATTTGTGCTTTAGATGTTTTGCAATGTGACTTCTGCCCTTGCTGCTTAAAGCAACACTAGAGAACTTTTCCCCCTACAGTTTGGAAGCAGAATTGTCCATTACATTACATTATGCAAGTTTGCCAGATCGGGGAGTGGATCAGTAGTTCGAATGAACTGGACAATGTATTGTAATGGACAATTCCGCTTCCAACCTGTAAGGCGACCGAAGTGGGAAAAGTTACTATAAAGTGGACAGCTATTACACTCACGACCCAATGAGGTTACTTAGAACGTAGTCTTGCTTTGCCAGACCTTACTACACCACACATAAATTACTGGGATAGGAGAAAAAACGCTCTGGGTTGTTTGCATTTCTTTAAACCAATCACTCTCGTCTCGGGCAGCAATAAGGTCTGGATGCAGTGATGGTGGCTCTGCAAAATGGCATCGGGAAGGAACTTGTTTAGGTTGAACATTTGCACCACGTAAAAGAAAACGCCACATACAATATTAAATGAAGTTAACTTTTCACACAATAGAGAAACGTGAGCTATATAAATTAGGATACATGGTTAAACGTAGTTTGCTCTTACCAGTGTATCACCGTGTGTACTTCGTCCACAGCAATCCCTGGCAATTGGTCTCAAAACGTCCCAGTTAGATAGTAAGTTCCATTAACATATTCTTTGTAAATCTTTACAATCAATTCCCCGAAAGAACCAAGCAAATCCAAATTTTCTTCAAAACTTACCATTCATTTTCAGCATGTTACTTCCTAGTCTGAATTTTGTTGTTGTTTATCGAAGGGAACAGAGTTTGAGAACGGCAACACGCAGAGAGTGGAAGGTGAGGTACATCGTGCCGGATGTCAGGCAATTATCCTGGAAATGTACTTCCGTTGATCCAGACTACTTAGAAAGTAAAACAGTACTGCTGTTTGTCAAGTATTTGTTTCACACTTTTCTAACTTGTCCTCACCGGAAACTTGAATCCAACGGTACTGAATATAAAAATATCAATCACTGACAACTTCAAGTCAAAGTTACTGGATATTGGTCAAAACCAAAGGGCCACTGCAGTGCAGATCAATTAAGTCAAAAGGTCTCGGGTGTGTGCCGGGCTGATGAGCAGAGGGAGGACTGAAGTGGGATGGGGTCAATGTGATAACTAAAGCAAAGCTCACATCACCCAGACGATCCAAAGCAGAGTGAATATTCATTAAACTCTCCACAATAAGAGAGAATTTAATCTGCCAATTTAATTATGAGGCCAGCGCACAGGAAGGCCTTGGTCTAGATTCTGTTTCCCTGGGAGATTTGCCCTCTATCCCCGACACCCACGGATGACAAAGAGACAGAGAGAGAGAGAGAGAGAGAGAGAGAGAGAGAGAGAGAAGCTATTTGATCAGCAATGCAGGAAGACCTGGCCGCCCTGCACATACCAGACGAAGAATAATGAGTGAAGGATGAGACGAGAAGGACTGCAACTACACAGCAGTGTGGCCATTACTCCTTTGCATGGCCTATTACAGTGAGAAAACAAGCAACATACCCACACCACAAATTAGGACACCAGAGAAACAGGGAGTTATTGAGGATGGGAAATGATGTTCCGGAGAGGGATGCAGTGTCAGTAATTGCTTTCTAATAGACTTTTTATAACATGGTTTCCCAGCTCCTCTCGGCTTCTTTGCTCTATAATGTGGAGTGAATGGTTGTACAATAAGAGGGGCGGCTGGCTCTGAAGCAGGCCAAAAGCAGTTTGTGAACAGTGTTTTCTGTTGGAGATGGTAAGTCCCTTTGGGGTGGACTTTGGGCTTTTTCACTTTGTAAACCTATAACATGCACAAAAACGATATATAACACAATAAAGGAAAGGGGAAAAGCCAAAAAGCATAATATGAGCACTTTGAGGATGTGTAAACAGATGTAGCAAACTAATTATGCAGTAGCAGTCTGTCTTGTTATGTCTCCTGCAAATAAAGGCACCATAATAAAGAAAGTCAAACATCAGAGAACACAAGAAGAAGCAAGAGTATATGAGTGTCAAATCAAGCAATTTCATGAATTAGTTCTTTAAAGCCACTTCATAGAAAAAAACTGATCAGTGTTATGTACTGTATGTCATTTTTATGTTTACCTTGTTGAGCTTTGTTGTTCTTGTTTTTATCATTTGTCTATTTCTGTTTAGACTGCCACAGGTTGTGCCACAGGTTGTGAGCGCAGCACAAGACACAAAACTTAGTGTAAGGGAACACAAAAGAAAAAAAAATTCTGAAAAATAAATCCCACAGTGACCCTTCAGGGGCTCCGTAGTATCAGATAAATGCTACAACAGCTCAGTGCAGCTTTTGTATGATGCCGCAGGAGCTGCTTTTCTCTCCGTCCCAAATGACCGAGAGAATGACGGCTTATTTCACTGCTAAACTTTAGAGGCTCAGACATTCAGACCCTATAGAGGCGTAAAGACTGCGTATGCATCTTGGAGAGACCAATGCATTAACACCTTTTCAACATGTGCCTAGAATCAGACTTGAATAAGGAATCTGATTTCAATCTGGCTCTAATGCTTCTTGGTTGCATTAACACAGCTTTTTGGGGATTGTTTGCACCCAATCCACTCTCATTTCCAGCTCATCATATACGGACATTTGGTCAGGACCCCTTGGCGTCACTTTTGAACGCTCTGGGTAGTCATACGCGTCAAACTATGACGCTCCACGTACTGCAGCTTTAAACACATGGTTAACGTGAATTCAAACTAAATTACTTGGTTTGGTTTTGGAAACGATTGTGGTTTGGGTTCAAATATTGTAAGTATGTTTTACATTACGTTATTAAAAGCTTTACTGTGTACATTTTTTATAATAATGAGCGTCCATTACATTCAAGCCAATGCAAAATGAGTTGATACTAAGCTAATTAAGACTATCAGCTCCACAAACTCTGTATTTCTCAGTATGGCTATGTTCAGAAAATGGTGTAGTTCAGCAACTTTCGCACGCAGAAGCTTAAGTGAAGCTCTTCTTATGAAGAGTCCATCGTGTTGTATTAATCCTCCTTGGTTACAAGTAACTGCACAGAGGAGGGGTGGGGATGGTGCGCGATGACGGAAGGCGTTTATCATGTGGATGCACCGACAGTGTTGTTGTCATTACTTAGAATCCCTAATTGGGGAGGCAGAATCTACGCACTATAGCTTTAAGTTATGTAAGCAAGTTAAAGGACAATTCCGGCGCAAAATGAACCTAGGGGTTAATAACAAATGTGTACCCACTTGATCGCTCTCTGGGACATGTTGGGACAACCGAAGCATTGAGAACTTTGTAAGTGTACAGACAGTTTATTAAAAAGATAGATCATAAAGACAGTCGCATTCTCGTATACAGGTGGCCGCCGTTTTGGGAGTTACTGTTTTTCTAAACTATCTTTTTAATAAACTGTCTGTACACTTACAATGTTCTCAATGCTTCGGTTAACATTTAGGGACCCTCATTATGCTACCGTTGAAGTGTGGTGATATTTTGAGCCTTTTTAGTGGTATAAATAGCGATTTGTTTTTACTTTCCCTGTGCCCCAAATACTAGCGTTGTAAGCTAATCAGCGGTCCGCGCTAGCTTGTATCAAGCTACAAACACATTCGATTAGCATGAAAACATGTCCCAGAGAGCGATCGAGTGGGTACACATCTGTTATTAACCCCTAGGTTCGTTTTGCGCCTTACGTTTGTTACTTAACTGAAATTACGTACGCAAGTTAAGTACATAAGTTAAAATAAGTAAACGTTGACTTTTGGTTTCACACGGGACACAAACAGTGGTCTCCTGTCTGTCCAGTCTACACATCCACCCTGACCTCCTCCCTAATACTTCTTTATACTACGCCATTTCACAGCGCCGCGATCGAGCAGTTCTCTGAGCTTCTAACATTGCCGCGAATGGGTTTACATTGAAGTTAGTTGAAACCGTGGTAGTGCTCATATGGACGCTAAAGGGTGCCTTGTGCATCGGTATCAGACACAGAGGGGCGTGACACGAAGCGTAAGTATTTAACAACCTGGGAATGAAAACGGCCTAATGCACCTAAGTTGCATGAAGTGACTAAAATAAAGTCTCTCAGGCAGCAGGGTACAGTTTGATCCATTAGGGTACAGAATAAAGACACTGTGTAAAGTAAAATCACTCTATGTAATGCAAAATAAATTAAAAACATGCAGAGTATAAGGCATTAAGGATTTTGATGGAGTAGATGCAGCAAGATTTCGCGTGACTTTAATGTGCCACATTTTTGTTTGCTTGAACCTAGACCTTGAGTAAAAACCCCATAAATATCTCTCCCCACCACTGCATCAGTCAGTACAAATTAGTACTGTGCAGCCAAACTTAGTTTAAGCCCACAGAACTCCATGTTAAATTCTAGTGGAGATCCCAAAGTTCCCAAAGAAACCAAATATGTCAGGCTAAATATGTAATATTTCATGGAATGCTGCAATCATAAAAACAGTCCAGACTATAGCGTGTTGAGTTTGAATATGTTTAAAAATGTATCTTTACCTCAAGACCAAGCATATCTTTCAGTGCAACACAACAAACTGCATCTCTTCTTCTGTTTGAACTCAGCGGCAATTTATCTTGAATGTGTCTGTCATATTCAGCCTCCAGTGCACATCCAGGCTTCCTGTGCTTTGAGACAGTTCTGTGATTACACTGGACAGGCAATACTCTGCATGTGCCGAGCTGCTGATTGTGGGAGGCGAGAAGAAGACATTTGTAGCAGAGGTGATTTACTTCAGTTGTCTGTCTCTGTGGATTTCTGTGGAATTTGTTCTTTCACTCACTCATCCTGATCTATGCGCCCTGCAGGAGCCCAATCACTGATTCTAATCAAGGGCCCTATACAGCAAAACATGTGGCATTATATTGTAGACACACCGTCATTACACCTACAGTATCACCCAACACTGTGGAGATGTAATGCTCACTACCAACAAGAAACTTTGTTTTAAAGTTTTTTTAAAGAACTCTGTTCTAAGTCTCACCACTTGTGTGGTAAAATAAGTCAAGTTTGACCTAGTCTTGCATTGGCAGACCTTCCTCCACAGCACCATGGAGGAGGGTCTGGCTAGTCCACACAGCATTCAGCGATAGGACAAAAACATGCTCTGGTTTATTGGCATTTCTTTAAACCAATCATAATCATCTTGGGCGGCACTAAGCGCCAGACGGAGCAACGGTGCCTCTGCAAAATAGCCTCGGGAAGGAACTTGTTCTGGTGGAACATGTGTACATTCAAAGTTGTTTTAGTCGTGTAACAGAAAACTCAGATTGGACAGATAGTCTAGCTAGCTGTCTGGATTTACCCTGCAGAGATCTGAGGAGCAGTTAACCATAGTCCTCATAAATCCACCAGAGTTTAGTTTAGAATGCCAACACAAAAAAAAAACGGAGGGTGACAGACATCCGGCCGAAAATGAGGGACATCCAGTGGAATTTCCGGCAGAATTTCCGGCGACACCTGGACAATCCTGGAAATGAAACGTCGTCGATGTAGACTAAGTTTGACCTTGCGCTGGTGCCTGAGGAAAGTTGCATCAATCTGTCTTCTTTCTGTGTGAGAGGCTTGAGCATTAAGAGATGCAGAATATGTCTATTTCAGCTCATTTTAAGTCTTTACCAAACCTAAGCAGGGCAGCAGAGGAGCTAACGAGATAAAAAGGAGTTCAGATCCCAGGACGCTAATACTTGAAACTCTGAGCAAATCAGCATTAAAATTGCATCACTACTGTCTCACAAGCTGTCGTCTCATGATGTTTGTTTTCTGGCATTGGTAAAATGTGTAGACTCCTTCCAGTCCTGTCTGCTGCTGTGACATGAAATTTAAAGATCTTATCCAGGGTTACTCGCACAGTTGTATAAATAGAACAACTGCAGGCTATGTAGGCCTACTGGAGGGAAATTAACGTCTGTGCTCGGACAATCTCAGGTCCCCCAGGTCTCCCTCCACAGTGGAAATCATTGGAAATAATTCATAATAAAAGGAAGTATATCAAAGCTAAATTTGGTAGGATTTCATGCTGATACAGCCCAGATTAGAGAAGGTAACATGATGACCTCTCCCTGCTGTTTGTCTTCTTCAATTTGAGCAGCAGGAACTCACAGGAATTATTTCTGCAGCTGCAAATACCTTACCAAAAGTAGAGCATGACAGGCAGCAGAGACACAAACAGCTGACAGTCCAGATAATTTCTCTCTTTTCTCAGCCCAGTGTCCATATCATCTCCCTTTTCCTGGTTTTATTCTGTTCCTCAGTGTTTGGTGAATATGTGATACATCGCTTCAGGGCCAGCAAGGCCAACAACAACAACAACTTGGAGTGTAGCAATATCAAGGGTCTACGATTTGATTTGGATTGTGAGGCAATGAGGCAGAATGATCATATTTACTCTGTGGGCTGTGCAGGGAGAAAACGGGAGGATTTTAATCAAATGCAACGAAACCTTTTTTTATAGCCTCTGGTAAGAAAGGAACAAATATTTAGAGAACTGAAAAATAACAACCGACTTACTGTATATAATTTCAATACTCTGTATTCAGCATCACACTGCTGCTTCTATACATAAGACTGAAAGTGTGAACATTTTGGGTTGTTTTACATTTATTTATTTCCATGTATTTTTGTTGTTTTAACCACTGATCTATGAGCATGAAAATGGACTTTAAACATAATTCTAGCAGTAAGTTTTTACTAAAAAGGAAAATACAGAAATTCAACATTTAACAGGGAAAGCAAGCACTAGGTGACTCTAGTATTTGTGTGTTGAGTTTATAGAGTGACAGATGATTTATGGGGGGAAAACAATCCCATTTTGCATTATGAAAGTCAAACTGCACACTTGGGTGAATGATATCCAAAGAAAATTTAAATATCTAAAATACGTGATCATAGATTTGGTGATTTGGGTTTTAGGTGTAACTCTTTAAGAAAGGTGATGTATTCATTGTAGGGATCAGATAAGTTTAAGATCCCATTTCCAGCTGGTATTAGGCTGCAATCTGTGTCTGAATAATGACACCTGATCATAGGCCTTTGCATTTATACTTGGTAATAATAACCACTCCTGTTATCTTGATCTTACCTGCATTGTCATCAGATCACAAAATACATACATAATTTATTATTTTGTGGCTGTGGCTTACGAACGGGCAGCTTGAGATAACAGGGAGCAGGGGGGTTTGGGTGACTTATTGGGCTATAGCCTGAACGTTTTCTCAAAAGCCCGTAAACTTTTAGGCTGACTTTACTGCCTTTCAGAGGTTGTAGCGGTCCATTTTAATGCAAGTAAAGATTGGCATTGTGGTTGATTTCCTAAGGGCCGATTTACAAATCATGGAATTTTCAGGGAGACCAAGATAGTGCAATAAGATCTTTATTCAAAAATACCTGAGTTATTCTGCCGAGCAACGGACAGAGAATATAATTCATATACTCTTGCTGTCAAGTGTACACCCTCCTCATCTCCAATCAAAAGCTTTGGCAGGCATATGTGATGATATGATGATATCTCATCAACCTTCCAAAATAGGATCTAGTCTCTTCTTAGAAGGTCAATGGACATGGATATGTTTACTCTTTAGCTCTGTGGTACACTGGACATCACTGGAACTTTCAGAGTGGAAAATGTCACACAGAGATTAATACAGATCATTGGTATTACAGCATATAAAGTATGCCCTATAAAGTAGGGTCCCAAATGAAATTAGACGCCCTACAGAATCCAGTGGCACCAACCATGCCATGCTTGCTTGTCGGGAAAGGGGTGCTAAATAACGCTCCTAAGTAAGGATACATTTTGGCGAGGGAACAAAACTGGCATGGCCATTTTCAAAGGGGTCCCTTGACCACACACCTCAAGATATCTGATATATATATATGTATGTATGTATATATGTATATATATGTATATATGTATATGTACCAATCCCATGCAGTCTGGGGAAAAACCATGCTGTTTTTCACATGCAGTACACACGTGTTATTTTCTCCTATTCTAAAATAGTGTGTTTAAATATTTCTCGTACTGGGTTCCCTAAACAGTCTTGGAGTTGCATACATTTGGTATGACAGGACATCTGAGACTCGTGTAGAGTTAATGAGTATTCCTGTGATGATGTGAGTCCCCATAGTAGCCATTTCACTGTACTGCGACCATTTTCTATAACTTGCCCTCACAGTATAACATGAGCTGTTGTGACATTTTAGGAAAATCACAACCTCATGAAACTTAGCAACCACAAACTAGAGACCTGGGGCATTCAGAGGATGTATGGCTTCTCTACGTGTATGGCAGAGAGCAGTCCAGATTATTATGGCATGGATTCAAATGTAACAGATGTGTCAGCTAGACATTCATTCTGTGAACTCTACTCCAGTTTAGTGTAACAAAAATGGGTTTCAAGATTAGTAATGCTGTTTACACCATATTCTAACCTCTATGTTATGCAACTTAAAAGAAGTAACATCAGTGTTTGCCACTTAGGAGTGAAAATGAGTCATACTCAGCATTTCTTGTGTTCTGGTTTTAAAATGGTGAAGACAGTTGGAGAACATTAACAATAGATACAAAATAGAAGGATTTATTTCCCTGGCAACTATCATGTTTTTCCAAAATTATGTACAGATTTTTAGGGATTCTATTAATAATATATCTATATATAATGGCTTGAAAAATAGTGCATATAGCTGCAAAAAAACAAAACAGTGAAGCACTGTTCAGCTTCTGGCAGAAGGAAGCAGGTGATCTAGGTGAATTTTAGAGTTGGACATTTACTGATACATTTACATAGTGACTGCTACTTTCTTTTTGTAACAATAATGTTTCCTTAATCTGAGTACAGACCAAACTGAGGTCTGTACTCAGATTAAGGAAACATTATTGTTAAAAAAAGAAAGTAGCAGTCACTATGTAAATGTATCAGTAAATGTCCAACTCTAAAATTCAATCAGGCTATATGTCAGGAAAACAAATGTTTTGCACCACTAACGAAAATGGTACCATTTCTTTTTTATCTGCCTTTGACAGGTTTATTCCTTTGAGATAAGTAAAAGTTGATGAAAGTGTGAAAGTTAATATGTGTCTGCTTCACGTTGTAGTTTTTTATTTGAGCACATGTACTTTCTCCAGAAGAATAACAGGGAATACAGCAACAGCCCAGACAGACATGATTCACAGATGTAAGCTGCTTTTGGGTAGGATCTTACAGTCTAAATCTGAAAAAAAATCTAATAAAAAAAATACAAATTGACAATTTATTTATTTTTTTGCTTTTTTGAGGACTTGTTCAGTTGATGATACTTTATAACATTTACTTGCTGGTTAATATCTGAGCCTGGCTACCCTTACGGGCCTCAATGTTACTCTGACCAGACCTTAAATGTTAGCAGGTTTCTCTCTGAATAACTGGCTGGGATGCAGGAGCCAGCAAAACAAGTTGTGGTCGTCAGTGGTACCATGGCCTTTACCTTGGATGGCAGCTGGATTCTCGCGATATCATGAGATCACATGGAAATTCATCTTGTTAGGCTTAAATTAATGCATTGTGTCTGAGCCACGGTGGCTCTGACTAATCAGCATCCTAAGAGGAGTAGTCATATCGATGATGTTTCACGTCCGAGATTGTTCAGGCGCCGCCAGAAATTCCGCCAGATGTCCCTCATTTTGTCCGGATGTCCGTTACCTTCCGCTTTCTTTGTGTTGGCATTCTAAACTCTTTCTAAATCTCTGCAGGGTAAATCCAGATAGCTAGCTACACTATCGGTCCAATCTGAGTTTTCGGTTGCACAACGAAAGCAACTTTTGAACGAGCACATTTCACCAAAACTAATTGAGGCTAATTAGCAGCAGCATCTTTTCCAAACAATTTCCAATGATGGCTTCTCAGATGGTTCTGTGTAACAAACCATTTGGCGCGTCAGGTAGCCACGGCCCGGCAGGGGGAAGGCTCTGTGTTTCTGTGGGAACAGAACCGTAACATAGCGTATACTCTTGCAGGTGGTAGATATTCACCTGGAGCTCATCCAGTTTACTACACAATGAACATATATTTTCAAGGATAACCAGTGGCAGGTGTTTCCCTCCTGTAGTGTTTTTCAGCTGCTGCTCAGACCGCTTTTCTTTCCCCTCTTCCTCTTAGTTTGCTTGTGTGTTTTTACTGCGCTCAGCACATTCTGAGTTTTTTCTGACGGTGTATATTCCAGTCTGTCTCCAGTTCCGCTGTGTTGCAAGCTGAGAATAAAGTCATGGTTTAATATCGGTATAGCTTTGTTTCATGGTGTTGGCCATTTTCCTACCCAAACAGTGGTGCAAACAATCAGTGCCATTTGTTTCCGGTCTTAAACAAAAGTACACAAGTCAAAGCCTTAGAAATAAATATATAGTCACTCTCACAATATCACAAAAAGTAGATGTGAAAAGATTGCAAAAAAACTACATGAAACCCACAGGATACAGGTAGCCACACAAGCAGCACCCTCCTCCGAGCTTTCAGGCCTGATACAGCATCTCTATATATCCCTGAACATAGTTTGAGGAGGAGAAAATGTTTTACAAGAACCTGGGTCATCAAATTGTGGTTTCAGCAAGTCTTTTTTTCCATTAATGTGACATGAGATTAAATGTGCACCTCAGTCTGTATTCAGAAAATTGGGATGGTTTCCAATCGTCTAAATCCATAAAAGCTCAGAGACTCATACAACCACAGTTTCTGAGCTCTAAATAATCTTGCAGTTGTGGTTTTGTGTTACCGCTGCTGCACTTAAAAAAGTACAACTGCAGCCGCCGACCTATGAAGAAGCTAAAACCTAGAAGTTTCTTCCATTTAGCAGATTTGTCACGGTTGACCTGGTGGAGTCAGATTCTGTCAATCACACAAATGGCAGTATTGTTACTGTTGTTGTCTACGATAACACATGAAGTTCCGAAACAAGATGACTTCACCAGAGTGGGAAAGGGCGAACACATGAGCAAAACTGATTCTCTTTCAGTTGTTTCACAATCAACAGAAAAACACATTCACTTTGAAGACCACAAATCCATGAAATAAAAACCTAGATTCTCTAATGAATATGAGCTTGAAAGACAACAATCCTGTGTGTTGTGTGTCTAGTGAGAACATAGAAATCTGTTTGCAGTATTTCTGCTGATTTCACCTTTAAAACCAGATTTTTTTTTTGTCCCATCATTGTTTCATCAAATCAATAAGTCTCCATCTATGGTCCACCACACCGCTATTTTTCACCTACTTTGGGTGACTACACCTCTTTTTTGTAGGATTGTTTGGGAGAGTAAAATAAAACTAGTAGAATAAATAATAAAAGAAAGGAGACAATCTTCAGTTTTCACGTATATCGTAATATAAGTATTTCTTCTGTCATTTCTAACTGGATCTATGGACATCTATTCAAGATGGACATCAGAGATAATATCCTCAGGAAGTGTACGTCACGCTAAATGATATCAATATGTGTTTCATGTCTGTATATAGCCAGAGACGGTTTAGAACCGAGAAGCCCCAACTCGGAGTCATTTCCTGTCTCTGGGCCCTATCTTGCAGCCGGCGCAGCACAGCGCAGCGCAAAGCCCGAGACAAGTGTCTTTGCTATTTTAAGACCGATACAGTTGTCAATTTCCCGTCCAGCACCCACGTCGTTTAAATAGCAAATGCACCTGCGACCATCTTTGCGCCCATGGGCGTGCTGGTCTTACAGGGAGGTGTGTTCAGGTGCATTATTGGCGTATTGCTATCTTGAGGCAGCGGAAAGTGATCGTGCTATTGACCAAAAAAAACCTGGTCTAAAGTCAATAACGCAGCATTTCATTGTTATTTTAACAGCGCATTAGTAAAATGTGAGTGCACACTACGCATGTTACACACACAGTAGTCTATATCCTTCGTGTTCCACTTCCGGGATTGCTCTGGTGCTACAGGAAATTCTGCCGGATGCATGTATTTTCCATTTCCTTCCACTTTCTTTGTGTTGAAAATTTTTAATTCAGTGGATTTATGAGGACTATGGTTAACTGCTCCTCAGATCTCGGCATGGTAAATTGAGACAGCTAGCTAGACTATCTGTCCAATCTGAGTTTTCTCTTGCATGACTATTTTGCAGTGGCTCTGTGCGGAGCTTAACACCACCCATGATGATTCTGATTGGTTTAAAGAAATGCCATTAAACCGGAGCACGTTTCCCTCCCATTCCCAAATATCATGTGGAGTAGCCAGACCCTCCTTCAGCACGCTTTTGAGGAAGGTCTGGCAAAGCGAGACTACACACACAGGGATGTGCAGCAGCACACAAACATGCAAAAGATTAAAAATAAAAAATATTACAATGTGAAATAGTATTATGGAGTTTTGGTGACATAGTGCTTGTGCCATATATGACCTGCTCGCGCACTTTCACTTCACGCACGAGCCGATCAGTTTCTTCTCCTGAAAATCTCTCCTTCCTGCTTACCAAATCCTCCATCATAATAGCAATGCGCCATGGTACAAACGCACCTGGCTTTTAAAGGGAATGGGGGATGACACTCTGATTGGTTTCTTGCATGTTACGCCCAAAACACACCTATGATTAATTCAGACACTAAGTACAACCCTTTTGAACCATGTGCTTGGCGCACGGACCTTTTTTTTTGCCGTTAAACTAGCAACCTAAACGTACCTGCGCCAGGCACTTCACATCGTTTGTTTAGATCGTTAAAATAGCGCCTTTAGGGACCGTTCGGTATTTATGGAATGGACCACCGGAGGAAAATAGGGGAGGGTCATGTCTTTTTATTCTGTGCTGAGAGGATTGTCATCCAACATTTTTCAGTCCAGAGGGGGGGGGTCACCCAACTTTTGTATTCATGAAACCACAACATTTCAAATTGGCTTGTTTGGTGCATATTTTTCCGTGTAGCTCCATGTAGCTCTCAGTCTCTGCCCTCCTTCGCTACCAGATGGTCTGACCGCATACGCGGAGTTTGCTGGGGGGCAGAGAGAGGGTCTGGTCTCTGGCACAGACCAGTGGTCACAACCACTAGGGGCGCTAAAGACACTGGTCGCGACCAGCTCCTCAGTGGTCTACCCTGTGGTCCTTGTGTTCTGTGAAGCGGCTTTAGTATTTTCTCCCCTGTCCTGTTGTTTTGCAGCACTGTTAGCTGGAACAATGTCAGAGATCATAATCGTTTGTCTATAAAATACACTATATCAGATGTATTGTGATTATTATTGTTATTATTATTGATTATGAAGATCCATGTGGTCAGGACCAGCTGGTCTCTGGCACAAAGGGCACTAAAATGACTGGTCCTGACCACCTCCTCTGTGATCTGTTCTGTTTGGACCAGTTGAGTGATGTGTGGATTGTTTGTTTGTATTTATTTTTAATACATTTTTAATACAACTTTTTGAGTTTCTCACTGTGTTAGCAGAATCGCCTAATGTGAGAAGCCATAATTGTTTGTCTATCCAATGTTATTGATCACTATTATTAATAGAAATCATAATAACAATGATTAAATTAGTAGTTGTATGAGTAGTACTATCGATTTTGCAGGTCAGTGTGTTTGTGACCTGCCTCACAGTCCTGACCAGCTCCTCGCGACCAGCTCCTACCTGGCACAGACCGGTGGTCACTACCACTAGGGGCGCCAAAGACACTGGTCTGTCTTGTGGTCCTTGTCATCTGCCTGTTGTCTTGACCAGTTACTGAGTTGTCTTTGGAGTAGTTATTGTACATTTAATACACCTTCTCCCCTTTCTTATTGTGTTGGCAACACTGTGCTGAATACATGTAAAAAATGAATAAATAAAAATAATTATCTTTTGTCTGTCAAATATTATTGATCATTACTATTAATAGAAATCATAATACCAATGATTAAATTATTATTATTAGTCATAGTTGTATGAGTAGTACTATCATCTATGCAGGCCCGTGTCTTCCATCATCAATGATCAGGACCACTTACCCTAACTGTTTTTTGAAGAGAATTGAAGATTAATTTTCAATTGGTTTTTCGATCATGCCATGGCTGCAAGGCCACTGCCTTTAAACCAATGAAATGAAGGAAACGGTTGGTGATTCAGTTCCTGGCCAATCAGGAGCCATTTCCAATTTTAATGCCAGGTGTGATCATATTGATCATATGCCGTATGCTCATTCTAAAACCACGAAGAGCGGCAAATATGGCCTAGGATATACTTTCCTTGGATTCCTTTGATTCGCAGGCTCATTCCAAGGATCTGTGTAAGTAATCTTTGACTTTTATTATGTTTTCATTGTTATTCTTCGAGATATGCTATACGTGATCAGACTCTTTTTAGATTTGAGCCATATTGTGTGTCTTTGACTAATAGCCTAACTGAAATGCCATTGAATATAAGCCCCAAATGTATAATAATAATAATAATAATAATAATAATAATAATAATAATAATAATAATAATATTTGTAAGAAGAAATAAATATAGTAGTAATAGTAATAAATAGCTTATAAAGCCACAAGAGACAGAATAATGGTTTCTTTAAAGCACTTTCAATGCCCAGAAAAGCGCTCTATAATTCCAACTCATTATTTTATGTTTATATTAAGGGCACAACGCTACGTGGAGCATTTTGGAAAATGCCTATGTGCTATAGCTGTCTGTCTTATGTGAATGACACTATATAGAAGTAATGATACTTTTTTACCTTGTAGTTGACAGTGAGCTAGGCTACTTGACAAATATGGCTGCAGGTAAAGTATTTGATTTCATGTGATATGTATTTTATTTTGTTTGAGCTATTCATCATATTTTTAAAGTCAATATCATGCTAACAATAATACCAATTTGTAGGCTACTGTCATTTAGTGCTCAATACAGCCTTCACATCAACAGAGGACTTTTACAAAAATGAGGACAACAATTGCCCTTACTGCAATGTTGCCACAGTGGCTACGAGAGACCATCTAAATAAGGTCCATTTAAAATATGCAGTGTGCTTCAGAGACAATGCAGTTGGTAAGCATAATAAGTCTACCATGGCTGTTCAATTTTGTTAAAGATTTTTTTACCAAATTCCAGTGTCATATCAATCTGTTCTTGGCCTAATGTGTTCAGTTTCACATTTGTTTTCAGACACTTTTAGTATACGCTGTCACTGTGAGGTGAAGCTGGCACAAAGGAGCCATTGGCACTGTCCCAAGTGCCAATCCGTCATACAAAGAAAACATTCCTTTGAAAAACATCTGAAAACACATGGTAAGATCACTAAAAAACACAGAAAAACAGATATTGTACTCTCCGCCATCAGCATTTTCCATGGTCACAGTTATTTACACAGACTGGTGTATGTAAAAGTAATTCATCACATCTATTGGCCATACATGTTTGTGTTCCAGTAATTTAAAGCTGGCCTTGAATAAGCGTACCTTGGCATGATGAAGCTGTTATGGTTTTGGTGTTTTGTCTTGTCTTATTGTAGTCTGTTTTCCTGTCATTTTTTTAGCTTGGTTTTCTGTCATGTCTTTCCGTGTAAGTCTGTGCATTTTTGTCTCCTGTCTGTATTCCTTTGTGATAGTTCCTGTCCATGTTTTTGCTCCGGTCTCTGAGTTTTGTGTTAGTCTTCCCTGCGGTCTATGTGCTCAGTTTTGTTATTTAGCTCTGTTTACCCTTTTTGCATTTTGGACTTCCTCAGTTTATACTCCTTATGTTGTTTCTTGCGTTTTCACTATTTTTGTATTCCTGTTAGTTTTGTACCCTGGATTTTTGTGTTGGTATTAAATCTTCACATCTAAACTATCCTCGGTTTTCTGCCTCTGCATTTTGGGTCCGCATTTTCTCCAGCCTCACTTAACAGAAGCAATGTTACTTTGGTTAATAGTGATGGCTGACTCACTGAAAATGTCTCCAGTTTTTATATCTATCCCAACATATGGTTAGGAACCTCAAGTTATAATAATATTATCAAATAACTGTTACACAGTTAATGAAATTAGATTTTTTTTTTGTACCTCAATGGACAGGGTTGATTCTTCAGAGTAAGATACTCCTCCCAGGTATGTATTGACATAAGAAAACTATATTTGAATTGATACAGTTGCCTCAAAGGCCCAGCGACTTTGTTTTGTATAAGTCTTAGAAAACACTGCCCACTGAAGCTTATTTTATGGTAATCAATGCTATGACAAAAATACAGTAGATATATTTTTTATATATTTCCAGTCATATCATAGCACCTAACCAAGTATTACAAGCAAGTGTCTGCACAGTGGATTTTATTTATATTTTACTGTACTACAGTATGACACAAAATGCTTAGTATTTGAGAAAGTAATGCCACATACAGCCTGTAATGTTTTTTCTCCTTTTCTCCAGATTTGTTATCTGTGAAAGAGAAGCCAGTGGAATCTGACAAACAGAACTGGAAATCTTTTAAGTGTCCTGCATGTGATGCATGTTTTTCTAGTGCACCTACATTAAGAAGACACAAGTTGGACAAACACAACAAAGAAACAGAACCCATCTTGCTTGTGGATGAAAAGAGAGGGATTTTTGTTACAGCACAGGACCACGGACCATAATTCATGTGTCAAAGTCCTTTTCTAGGCAGGTCCTTGACTGCGAAGTGCCAAGCTGCAGGGAGTTTATGGCCATGGCCATGGGCAGAGAATGCAAACATTTGGACAGAGTAAAGCATTTCAAGTACCACCAGCTACCTCCTCTGCTGCAGACTACTGTAATTGAGGAGATGTTTGAAAAGGGGCTGATTTCCAGCACTACTAAACAAGAATGTACAAACTTAAATGACAGAGCCACACAGGATGGGACTCAATGTGTATATCCTGTGTTTTTTGATGAACACGGCTATTCAGGCAGTAATGTAAACTTTTCTGTGTACACATCAAAAGTGGACAGTTGGTGTTGTTTTGGCAGAACAAGAGTGACACTGGACACTGGAAGTAGAAAGTGGACATGTCGCTGCAAAGTCACAAAGAGAAGAATGTGTGTCCACATTTATGTGTCGTTGTGTTGGACCTTCCAAGAAAGACGACACCTCCTACGTGACAGTGACAGGGACATGGCCTTCAGTAGTGACACTGACAATGATCTCTACAGTGAAGATATGGAGCCAGGCCATTTTGAAAGTGAAAATAAAATTAGTTCAGAACAGATTAAAACAATTGTAGAATACTTATGTAACCGCAAAAGAGTGCCTCCCAAACTACCAGAGGAGTTGCAAAATAACCCAGCAAACATCCCACAGAAGTTCTCACCTGAAGAAACCAAGTGCCCGTACTGTCCAGGTCCTACACCACCAGACTTGTCCGAGGAGAAATGTGTCACCAAAAACGGTCTCTGCAGGTACCCCAGTCGATAGAAGTAGGGTTCATATATACAAACAAATCCACTATATCCTGTAACAATTTGTTTCCCTTTTAGGTGTCCATGTGTACATTAAAACGTGCCCTGTCTGCAGAACACCTCTCAGATTTCAGCATTACGTGACAGGCTTCCACAACTACAATAACAAAGTGTTTCTGACTCTTCAGTTATGCTCTTTCATGACAAATTTACTGAGGGTAATATGGTCCTTTTTTCATTCAATTAGAAACCTATAATAGCACTAATTTGTACCGTAAGTATAGAACAGAACTAATTGCTTGATCTTTTAACAGACCCACACAGCTATTGGAAGATTCATCAGTGCTATGGAGCATCAACTGAATTTGACAATCCACCACAACACCATCCGGAGGGCATTCTTTCACTACTCTGCACTTACTGCTTATGAGTATGATTTCTTTTGCTACACATGTGGCCACCTTCCCCCAGTGGTAATAGCAGATTCCAACTGGAAGCTGTCTTTTGATGTGCCAGGTATGTGAGTACTTGGTCATACACACAGAGGGCTACAAAATACATAATTTATGTAATTTTTTTAGGTTTGTAGAAATTAATTTTCTACTCTTAGCTGTTACTATGGTACTCAGAGTTAGAGTATCAATCTGTTTGATACTCTAAATATCAACAGAGTGGTTTCTATACATGCATATTGTTGGGTGGAGGGTTAAACACTATAATGACCTTCTTTAAAAGTAATTAGGCCAAAAATCTGTTTAGAAATTCAGCTGATTTCAAAAATATTCCTGGAAAATTGAATGACCTGACTTTTACATTGTATTTCATTTGATGTTTCTTTATCACTCAACTCTACATCTCTTCCTCCACTACATTTATTTGAGATTAGTTTCTAGATCAAGATTTGATACAAAGGGTAATGTGACAAACACATTGGTAAAGCTTAAACCAGTCAGGAAGACACTGAGCTGCATAGTCGATGGTATTACTCATTCAACTACGACTAATAATGTAATCATTGTTATGATTTCTATTAATAGTGATCAATAACATTGTATAGACAAACAATTATGGCTTCTCACATTAGGCGATTCTGCTAACACAGTGAGAAACGCAAAAAGTTGTATTAAAAATGTATTAAAAATAAATACAAACAAACACTCCACAGATCACTCAAATGGTCCAAACAGAACAGATCACAGAGGAGGTGGTCAGGACCAGTCATTTTAGTGCCCTTTGTGCCAGAGACCAGCTGGTCCTGACCACATGGATCTTCATAATCAATAATAATAACAATAATAATCACAATACATTTGATATAGTGTATTTTATAGACAAACTATTATGATCTCTGACATTGTTCCAGCTAACAGTGCTGCCAAAACGACAGGACAGGGGAGAAAATACCAAAGCCGCTTCACAGAACACAAGGACCACAGGGTAGACCACTGAGGAGCTGGTCGCGACCAGTGTCTTTAGCGCCCCGAGTGGCAGTAA
The DNA here is from genome assembly GCA_023566125.1 of Zingel zingel. Taxonomy (NCBI): domain Eukaryota; kingdom Metazoa; phylum Chordata; class Actinopteri; order Perciformes; family Percidae; genus Zingel; species Zingel zingel. Next base: position 20,492,516 of record CM042325.1, on the reverse strand, counting down.
CCACTGGTCCCTGCCAGAGACCATGGTCCCGGGACAGACCACGGAATTGGCTACAACCCGGGGCAGAGGGAGCTGCCCCATGGCGGCTGAAACGGGTAATTTCATTGTTTAAAATGGAATAATTGATTAATCATAACACAAAACAACTAAATGGTGGTAGGTAATACATCCAATTTCATATACTGCTTTAGTAAAAAAAGTATTTCCTGGCTGACAATGGGAGCAGCCAGACGCAAAAAACGAAAGTTATTGTTGCATTATGTCTGGACATCTTACCGTGCCAAGGTTTGGCATTTAGGTTTCCTAAATGCCATGTATATACATGTGATGTCAGCTTACTAATTGATTGCGGGTTTTGTGTAGATTTTATAAGTTTATTCCACTTTGTTTAAACGGCGAAGAAGCCTAGTGACCAGCTAGTGACGAGCAACCAGTTTGTGTGTTGAATGTTAGGCTACCCAGAGTGCCTTGTTTACTGGTCTCAATATTTTATTGTTTTATTTCATGTGAATACTAGTTTACTAGAGGAGTAACTTAGTATTTGAAGTAATGCAGTAATGCATGAAGTGTGCATTTAGTTTCCATGCTTATTGTGTTTCCACAACAATGTTAGTGAGTAAATCTACTGAAATGGCCACCACACCATAACAGAGGAGTGTGTTGCGTCAGATGAGAATGCAGAGGTTTAGTCCAGATGTCATGTCTGTAAAAAACAATGAGCATCAGTATATCTTTGTCAAGCGCAAATGATTCTAGAAGTTATTGATGAATTGCTTGGGGAGGGTCATGCCTTTGTTCAAAATTGTTTTGGAGGGTCATAGAATCTTTTTTACTGGCGATGGGAGGGTCTTGTCTTTTTTGGCTGAAGGTCCCAAAACTCCTCCAGTGGCCCCCTTAAATAAATAACGAACAGTCACTTAGTGTCACGTGGGCTCCGCCGCCGCCACACCTCTTTAGGAGACTAGCAGCAGGTCCAGAGTGTATTGATTCCAACGGGAGAAGTGAACGTGAACACAGATTATGAGCGATTCTTTTGCCCCATATTCACATAAGTATACTGTATATTGGATCCGTTTTCCACAAGCCACATATCTCCAGAACATGCTGACACTAAAATAGTATTTTACAGATGGACACATCAGAAGAAAATTTACTTAGTTTGAGACTTGTTTCTGTCTCAGGACCAAACTCTCGCGAGATCTGGCAACACAGAGAAGCTAACGTCAGCTAACGTTCGTGAACCCCCTAACAAAACTAATCTCTGTGATGCTAAATATGTCTTTTATCTAATATCTAATGTTAGCAAAAGAACATGCTAATAAATTATTCATGTATAACTTTTCATCCATCAATGTTCACTACACGTTCAAACGAGGCCACGCACATTTCGGAGATAGGAAGTGTGTACCGTTTTATACCATTGGTGCTGCTTGAAATGCACTTTCATCTTTAGTATAGAGGATCTTTGATAGAACCTAAATATCTGAAATATCAGAGTTGTGACTCTGTGCAGAAGTACAGTTTCGTCTGATGAAACGTCCTCGCATGAAGTGGCAAAAAGCATATTATGAATTATGAAACACGTACAAAGGGGTCTTTTTTTTGTCAATAAAGCTACCAATGATTTTTTTTCTTATGTATTGATTTGAAGAATTTATGCATTTCCCTCCAAAAAATGTAAAACATAGTGAACAATCACAAGTGACCAGAGTCCAAATCTTAATGTGGTTATTGTGTCTGTCTCTGATTTAACGTTCTAATTAAAGTCATTATCAGTTACACATTAGTTACCCTTAACGTTCCACTTTCGGGATTGCTCCGTTGCCAACAGAAATTCCCCCAGATTTCAATCATTTAGGCCAGATATGCGCTGCCTTGGGCTTCCTTTTGTGTTGACATTTTAAACTCCGGTGGATTTCTGAGGACTATGGTTAACTGCTCCTCAGATCTCTGCAGGGTAAATCCAGACAGCTATCTAGACTATCTGTTCAATCTGAGTTTTCTGTTGCATGACTAAAACAACATTTGAACGTACACATTCCACCAAAACAAGTTCCTTCCTGAGGCTATTTTGCAGTGGCACCGCGGCTTCTCTCAGTGCTTAGCACCGCCCAAGATGATTGTGATTGGTTTAAAGAAATGCCAATAAACCAAAGCATGTTTTTCTCCCATCCAGGAATGCTGCGTGGACTAGCCAGACCCTCCTCCGCAGCGTTGCGGTGGAGGAAAGTCTGGCAAAGCGACACATGAACACATTTTCATACATATGTATTTCTTCCAGAAGGTCCGAGCACAGGGAGCAACTTTAAAGTTCATAATCGTTGTACAGGCACTTTATGGATACTACATGTATAATAACCATGCAGCCACCCTCCAGCTACAAGCCCACAGCTGGAATAATCACATCTGCCAGTCAGTGCTGGGGAGTATAAAGTCTTTCTTCAGGCAATCCTGCACAACCAGGCGGATTACAGCCAAATCAACAAATTTATAATTAAAGAGCCCAGAGGTGTTTATGTATAATGTAGTAAAGCCTAAGTATTTTACCAGATATGACTCTGGTAGAAGTTAAAGTCACCTTTTAGAATATTACTTGAGTAAAAGTCTTAAATATCTGATATTTACTGTACTTACTGTACACAGCTTCTTGAACATCCAATTCAAAGTCTGACATCAACAAAGAGAAAAACAGAAACAGAATCTTTCACTCCAGCTTTTTTGGAACGTGTTGCAGGCATCACATTAAAAAAATGTAGTGGAGTAAAAGCAAAAATTTCCAAAAATATAAATAACAAAGTAAAAATACAGATACTTGAAAATTCTACCTAAGTACTGTAACAAAGTATATGTTCTTTGTTACATTACAACACTGATTCTCATCATGACTCTCGCATGTGTACTTGACTTGCACATGCAGAATCCCCTCTGAATAAAAACCACCCTGTCTCGCTCTGCTGCAGTAAAAGTTTTTGAAGCATATAGTAAATTTAAGCCAAGGACACAGCCGGGGATTTATGGAAAGGCTGAGATTATATCACCTCACTGTACGATGATAATAAGCCTCCAACAATTCATCACCACAGCCAGGAGCCCTTACCTCAGCTAAAGTCTCCATTCATTTCTCCTCAATAGAAAGAGTCAGGTTTTGTTTTTTTCATTTCTGATTCTTCCGCATGATAAATGAAAACTTCCCCGGTTCGGAAACACTTGGTTTCCCTGTGGATTTGTGTGTCTTTTCGGAAACATTTGTAAAGTGACATTTCTCACTCAGCAGACACAAACAGCACACTATGCGGATTGTACTCACTTTAAAAAATGAGATGTGAATGCTGTTATCAGGGATTTGTCTTCATGCCAACACGTTTGTGTTAGGTTGGTAAGAGAGCACAGTTCAGCTTGTTCTGCTCAGACACAAAGGTGAAAAGTGAAGGCTGAAAGATGGACGTTATCAGTGCCTGAATTGGACCAAAAACAAGTGTCAGTACCCTATCTCAGCAGTTGCATGACATGGCCATCACGTGTGTCTTGGATATAGGGGTGACCCCGAATAGTCGACTATTTGATGATTCGATCTAAGGGGCCTGATTCGACTACCAATCTCACAGCTGAATAGTCGCAGTGTCGAATGGGGTTATGAAAATAAAGGATAATTCAATTTTACATAGAAGTGCTTGGTATTTTCCCAAAAAAATCATGATATTTTGGTATATATATCAGCCTATCAAGAATACTGTTAATAACAACTACAAGTAAGAGTACTCATGTGGACAAAAATCAGAAGTGCCGGTATTTATGACTGGTAAGTACTGGCCCATTTCACGCACTGGACGTTATATAAACTAAATAACCAACTCTCAATTCCTCAATTGTTGAGCATTTTCTTGCAGAACAATAGCCATGTTTCCATTCAACTGTCAAGCAACTTTAAAGCAAACTTTTGAAATGTTGCAAAAAAAAGAAAGAAATGGGAATTAGGCGCGTTTCCATCAACTGATTTTGAGCGAATAAAATAGGCCACAGCGTAACATACTGTGAAATAGCAACATAGTGTACATCTACACTCTACTTGTCATAAAGGCAGTTTTTTTAAACCCTTTCAAGCTTCAGTTTTCCCACTTCAAAAACACTGATACACTAAATCCCTGTAGTAATCTCTTTTTGTCTGCACCGACTCACAGCTTTTATTCTGAAATGGTGTGTCAGATTAGATTTGCAAACACACTCCAAACAACTTAAGCACAGTGAAGAATGACCCAGTGCACAGATGATAAAAGGTATGAATATTCCAGATTTGAGGTATATGTCCTGTCGGAGAGGGGCGGACGTCAGGCTGAGGTCTTCATTATCTTATAAATCAAACTCTCACGTATGTCAAATAAGATAAGGAAAATCCGACCTTTGTCTGCCTACCTTCCACCCGAGGAGGATGTGTTTATCTCCTCACTGCATCTCCATACAGAAGCCACTGCAGAGTGTGATTATCCTTTTCTTTTTTTTTCTGCTCAGCAGTAGAGAAATGTTGTCACTCTCTTTCCCCAGCCGCTCTTTTCACCACTGATTAGCATTTGTGAAAGAAGTCCTTCTTCTGAAGAGAGGAATTCAAGATTACAGCCCTCTTGTTTCAGAAAGGTGGGAATGTTCCAGTAACAAGGACACAATGTGATTTTTTTTCCTTCTTCTTATCATGAAGTGGCTTCAAGGAGCGAGGAAAGCCTTTCTCTGAAGCATGAATGCAGCAGGACTGCTCGCTGGCCTGCATGGGAAATCAAAGCTGTGGAGGTGGACGTGGAAGCGGAAGGCTAGCTGAGATTTGACACGAAGAAATGTAAAGTGTTGGAATAACTGTGGTAATTGGAGCCCCTTAACAATGTGCCGCAGGAAGGACGTGTAACATGAGCCTCGCACTGATGGCACTAAGGATCCAGAACCACATTCACATTAGTGGCATACTGTATTTAATGTAATTCAGGGGAAAAAACTAGTGACAATAGTTTTCATATTTAGACATTTAGACAGTGCACTCATGTCACATTTGGGGCCGAAGCAGAATCTGACCACCTGTCCTAAAAATAAATATTGCTAAATGACAATAAAGGTATAGTAAGTGATGTTCATCTAATACACTTTTTGTCAAATTCAGAGAATATCTCCTCATGTTCACCTAGCTCTCTATTTTCTTTGTGCACAAAAAAAATCCAGTGTTAATACACAGCCCTGGCTGTGTAAAGGCCCCAATATATTTGCTTTTTAACAATTTGTATGCGTTGACGGGCGACGGCAACACAAACGGCATTGTTTACATACTTGTTGTTTACGTACTTTGCGTGTACCTGGAGGATTAAAAGTATTTCCACTAGGGGGCAGATCAGGGCCATATCATCCCTGGCCGACACCAGATGCCAGCTCCTGGGCTGGAGTGTGGAAAAGCTGCTGACCTGCCTGTCAGATGATAAACTGACTCTGACTGAAACTAAATTTTAATAGGCTCACTAAAACCTCTCAACACCCTTAATAATGTCAGAAATACAGTGTCATCCAATATAATAAGGAAAGGTTTCTTAGTTTCCAAAAAGTCAATTCCTTCAGTCAAAATCCTTTAACCTATGCATAAAGATGAAGACAGGATGACAAATTTCATTGGATCAGGGGAAATTGGTCTCAATGTTTGGTAAATTCCGTACTTTGAAGAATTATATGCTACTTCAAGACAAATTTGTAACCCCTGATCGGCTCATGTGGCTATTTCATCTAACAGACTGTGTTTTTCTCAGTTGTTTAAAACATTTTGGAGCTATGTCCTTTATCATATCATGTTTTTTATTTATTTTATTGGTTTACACATATATAAATACTACAGATTAAAACACACATAAATGACAGATCTGATGGAGAGATGAAAAAAACCCTCAGGGATCTGGGCACTCTCCAATGCATAATCCAATTAAATAATTAAATGTAAAAGTATTTAATATCCTTTTAATATCCAAAGACATAGACTGAGACAAAGTTGTAACCCCCAATAGAAGCCTGTCAACGCTCCTAATAATGTCGAAAATACATTTTCCTTAGTGCCCAAAAAGTCAAAGTTTTAGGCTGTTAATTTAGAGACACTGAGTCTAGATAATGCTAAAAAAAATTCACAGAAATAACTGTCATGTTAATCCACAATTGAGTAGCATATACAGATGAACAGCAGAGAAGTGTATTAAACACGTAGTATACTCTGGTTTGAGAATTTTCTTTGGATGTTTGATACATGATGAAAGGTTACACCACATGTCAATGAGTCAGGTAAAAAGCATCTCCAATTTTGGGTAATTTAATAATTGAAACTCTCAACTTAAGCAAATAAGGCCATTTAGTGGTGAAATAGCAGACGAAAATTGTAAAAAGTTTCCAGTTGTTGCTGCTGCTACTAGCCTACGGCAAACTCCCGATCTAGATTATATAATCAATTGCTTTTTTACAATTTTCGTCTGCTATTTCACCACTAAATTCACTTCTGAGACTTTTTTAATACGAGAAATTAACTATGTAGAGTTTGAATATGGGCGGTTTTACAAAAATTGATGGCCAATTGCACATTTTCTCCGATGTTGTCAGAAGCTCCAGTCTGACATGACAGCCAGGTGGCGGCAGCCGGGATCACCTCCCTGCCGGCCGGCCAGTGATGCTCACAGACACCGCTGTCAGCTGGAAGTCTCTTAATAGAATCATGGACACGTTTATTTCCTGAAATATGGCTCGTTTTCCGCTTGAGCACATTGTCATCAATATTAACAAGGTTTAAAATTACCGATTTTTCAAATTTGGATATTGTTTCAAAATTGGAACTCAAATGAACGAAAAAGTACACGGGCTGTACAAAAGGCCGTCTATCAGGTGTGATTGTGAGTGTATGTCGGAGAATAGCGCGGAGAAAAAAGTAAGAGAAAGAAAAAGGAGACCGTCGCAGTTCGGAGGATGACTACCCAGTTGAGATTGTGTGTGTGTGTGTGTGTGTGTGCGTCCTCGAGATCTAACCACACACAAACACACAGCCATAGCAGAGCTACCCACGCCCATGTTTGTACTGTTGCTTAATTAAATAAAACATCAAAAAAGTGAAGTTGTCTCTGTCCGTGTTTTAAACAGACACACCTGGGGCTAAGTTGGAAACCAGAATCTGCTTTAAATACAGTCCTAATCTAGTCCTCACTAATAAGGCCCAATTACAGTAAATACATGAAAACTTCACTGTTGTTGCATGAAATGTTTAGCCTACAGCATCAGTTTCTATCATCTAATGTGAAACAAGAGGCCAAGCCAGCCTGGTAACGAAGCTGCAGCCAGATGCTCCTCAACAGTGCTTCCCAGCAGTCAGCTCCCCCTGCTGTCCATAAGGTGCCTCTGCACCCCTTTCGTTTCAGACCCTCCCACCAGCCTTTGAGCCACGCCTCCACTTTTGACATCAGTGGAAAAGCCAAATGTTAAATCAAAATGGGAAAATCCAAATGTTAAATCAAAAAGCCAAATGAAACACAAAATGGGAAAAGCCAAATGTTAAATCGAAAAGTCAAATGTTAAATAAAAATGGGAAAAGACAAATGTTAAATTGAAAAGCCAAATGTTAAATCGAAAAGTCAAATGTTAAATAAAAATGGGAAAAGACAAATGTTAAATTGAAAAGCCAAATGTTAATTCGAAATTGAAAAGCCAAATGTTAAATTGAATTTGAAAAGCCAAATGTTAAATCGAAATTGAAAATTCAAAAGATAAATCATTTTACATTTCAATTTTGGATTATGAATAAATATATCCTCCATAAACTAAGGGCGCATTCCAGGCAACCCGTAACTCGTGTTTTCACAACCTTCTACCCGTGAAAGTGCCCTGGAACGGCAGTCAAACCCGTAACTTACTACTAGTGAACTCGTACCAGATCGTTGTACTCCCTGTTACAGTTTTTGACGTCACACACACAAACAACAATGGCGACACCTGTTGATGCTGTACAGACGCCGGTGATTAACAGAGAGAAATAGAAATAAATAGGCAACGTAAAGTAATTCCGCACATCGTAATCAAAACAATAGACATACGATTGTGTACTACTACAGGTTATGTTTATTAAATGAAGACCAAAATATGTCGCCGACTAGAAATCGCTAGTATCAGATATCGTTAGCTAACGTCAACATTAGGCAGCCGCTAGAAGGGTTTCTTATTACTTTGCCTGGAACGCTACCAAGTCGTGAGTCAGGACTTGAAGTCGTAAGTTACGGGCTAAAAATTGCATCTGGAACGCAGCATAATCTAATCTAATTTATCTAATTTGCTAAAACAAACGTGTGTGAAACACATCTTGGAATAGTTGAAGTTACTCCTTGATGATGTACACCTGGACTAAACGAGGTTAATTTCACACACCTGTAGTCCTCGTTAGTGAGAGTACATATATCAGCAGACTGAGCCTGAAACAGATGACAGTCTGTGTTTTGCTTGAATCACAGGTGTGAAACCGGACAGTAAAAAAAACACTCCTTTAATTTGCACATGTGAAAATGGTCTCAAACTGCTTTCATCATAATTGAGTGCTTTTTGTTGTTGTGGTTGGAGATGCCTTCACGTCTCTAGTGATACACCTGCTAACAAGCTTCTCTACACGGCAACTGACTGTTTAGCATAAGGGATGTTTTCAGAATAGCATATGTAGTTTCTTTGGTAAAATGGCCCTGGTGACATCTTTACAGTCATTTCTTTCTGCTGAGTCTTGCCTCAGTTTTCCCTGTTGATCCGTTCAACTCATCAGATGAACTTCACCAACAGCAGAACACAGTATTCTGGATATAGTTTATTTTAAAATACAAGGAAAAAGAAACCGCAAATACCTCCCATGTGACTTGTTGTTGCCTGAGAGAACACAAAACGTGGGTGTTTTGTAATGAGTACAGGAAACCAATTCAGCTATTTATCAAGTTAATAACGCACAATGACAGAGCAGACACTATTAAGAACACAGTGGTGGATTTGTCTCAGAGTGGGCAGTTTGGTAAAACATTTGTTGCAAAATCATTGTTGTTCAAAAATCACTTTAACCTTTTTCTCACTTAAAACTCCTCAAAGTTTCCCAGTCAGGGTATAAATTAGACAAGCTGCTTTATGCATCGGCACACAGTAAGTGGCATTCACGCATGCAAAATAGGTGGGGGCCATAAGTGTGGTGACATAAGCCATTTTCTCATATTTACGCCTAGTCTATATCCACGACCTTCCACTTCCGTTGTTGCTCTGTTGCCGCTAGAAATTCCACCGTATGTCCGTTCCCTTCCGCTTTTTTAGTGTTGGAATTTTGGTGGATTTATGAGGACTATGGTTAACTGCTCCTCAGATCTCTGCAGGGTAAATCCAGACAGCTAGCTAGACTATCTGTCCAATCTGAGTTTTCTGTTGCACAACTAAAGGCCCAGACACACAGACCAGATGGCCGACCCTCAGCAGAAAAGGCAGTTGGACTGATCAGTCTACCCGAGTTGGTCAAAAAAGTGCCTCGGAACACACCAAAGTGACGAGACGTAATACGTCTCCATAATAGCAGGCAGCGCTAATCTGTATTGTCGCCCAAAAATTAAAACCGGCAGCTGATTGGACGAACGCGTCACGTGGGTCTGGTTTCTCCGGAAATTCAAAGACAGACTGTCATGGCGGCTTGTTCTGAATACGATCTCATATTGTACTAAAATAGTTCACCGAAACGTGTTTCTGAAAACATTTTAAGCGAGAAATAGGCCATGCAGTTTCTGAATCTGTCTTCATTTCAGATCAACAAAGGTCAGTTTAAAAGATTTTTGTCAGATTTTGAGAGACTCTAGTCACGCTCATTCCGCTCCCTGTTTCCGGTTTAGCACTCTACCAATCAAATGGGTCATTTGAGTCCGACTGCCGGCAGTGCACGCCCCGCCGATTATACGTGTCAAATTGGCCAAAATGAAGGCCGACGGCCCCTCGGACGGATGACGGCACGATACACACTGAACTGACTCGAGTCACTGACCTCGCCAGACTGTCCGACGGCCGATTATCGGCTCTGTGTGTTGTAGGCTTTAAACAACCTTTGAACGTACACATGTTCACCAAAACAAGTTCCTTCCTGAGGCTATTTTGCAGCGGCTCCATCTGGCGCTTAGCGCCACCCAAGACAATTGTGATTGGTTTAAGGCCATGCCAATAAACCAGAGCACGTTTTTCGCCCATCCCGGGAATGCTGTGTGGACTAGCCAGACCCTCCTCCGTAGCGCTGTGGAGGAAGATCTGGCAATGCGAGAGTAATTAACTCCAGAATATGTCCAGAGTTTCCATTTGTTAACCTTGACAAAGGTTGAAAGGTACCAGAGAAAATCTTTTCGTTCACCTTTCACAATACAAAGTGCTAGATATATAACCAAGGGGGTAAACTTCTCCGCGTAGCTCCTATGGCACCATTTTGATGCTACCAAGCCATCACCTCCCGTTAGCATTCCACTGACTGCCATTCATTTTGGCGCCACTTTGACAGCGAATAACTTTACATCTGAAGCGTTTAAAGACTCTATTTGTCCATTGTTTATTTCTAAAGAAACACGACAATGTATAAAAGGCTCCATTACCTTGTACCTCACGTTATGGCTCCGTAGCAGACGTTTTTGTAAAAATAGGCTAACGATTGTGTCATAACCATGCGACTTACTGTCGTACAGTAGAGAAATTACTGTACAGTACAGGAGAAGCGCGCAGGCAGTTTTGTCTCACATTAGCTGGTTAAGTGTAATTACTAATGTTAACTAGCATTTTAGTTAGCAATGATTAGCCTGTGCCTATGTTATCTCCTTACATATACCTACGCTCTCCGTCTCTGCAAGATTGGGAATGATTGAGATTTGTCTTGGCACAGCTACCAGAAGACTTACAACTTTCAGACAGGTTGCTCACGGGACATTTACGCCGTCTCTCTCAGTTGGAGGCTGCGCGGTAACGCTCAGCCATCACTGGAAAAGTGCTTCTAATATCCTTCACTGGTCTCCGTCCAGAGCAACGGGATATGTTGGTCCATTATATATATGTCAATGTATATAACCTGCACTGCATACTTATTAGCAGAATATTTAGCTAAAAGTAATCCCAATGAAATAGCTTGCAGTAGCTTAGTGTTAGCTTCTCCTACTGGGGCTTACCCACCATGGTCCGACAGCTAAGAGGGAGACGGGGCTGCAGTCTCCGGAGCTAACCCCCGTCACTTCACTCAGCAGCTGGGGAAAAGACAGTACAGCTGCATGTATTTGTGCTCAAACTGCAGACTCTCGCTACTGCACATTCACTTGATATCTTCACCGCCAAACGTTAACTCTCTTCTGCTCCGCTCGCTCTCTCTTGTCTGCTCGCGTGTCATTCTCTCTCTCCCTCTCTCTCTCTCTCTCTCTCTCTCTCTCTCTCCCCCTCTCCCCTGTAGTCTAAAAGGACCTCTTTGGTGCAGATATTCAAAAACTTTTATTGAAAACTGTCACAAAGTCACACCCTGTCGGTATGAGTAGGCGATTATTTCACATTTCCGTAGCGTTTATTTGTCACGACCCTGGTATGTAACAGCCTTTATGGTGGAGATTGGGCCATTGTAGTTTAATTTTGCTCAATCCCACATACGCCGCACAGCTGCCCCAAATACTCACCATAGAGCACTAAATGTGGATTAATCCGCTGCTTAAAATATTCCCCAACAAATGCACTATTTAGTATGTTTGATAAAATCAACAGTGGCCAGCTATTTTAAGAAAATTAGAGCCCTTTAAAAAAAAATTAAAAACTATATTTGTGACTCAGGTTAAACAATGCTTCAGTATAGGCAGAAAAGTCAAAAAGTATTAAGAAACACACGTTTTTTCTTCTCTTGGTATTTGTTGACTTAAAGCTTTAGTGCGTAACTTTTTGATATTAATAAACGTCCGTTACATTCAAGCCATTGCCAAATGAGTTGCTACAAAACTAATTAAGACTATCAGCTCCACACAACTCTCTCTGGATTTCTCAGCATGGCTATGTACAGAAGTCGTCCAGTGACTTTCCCGCAAAGATAATTACCTCTTCTGAAGAGTCCATCATGTTTGTTTTTTTTATCCTCCGTGTCCTCCTTGGCTTCTAGCAACTGCGTGGAGGAGGGCTGGGGGCACGTGCGTGATCATAGAAGGCTTGTATCATGTGGACGCACCGACAGTTTTGTTGTCATTACTTAGAATTCCTCATGGGGGCGACAGAAACTACGCACTATAGCTTTAAGGAAAAATATGGAGTAACGCCAGTCTCATCCTTTCAAATAAAGTCACTTCTTTTTCTTCTTCATGACAGACATATGTCATAGCAGGAAGTGCACAGGTGTAACTAATAACACTTCCATTTAGCTGTGCCAGAAAGCCAGCATGCACAAAAGCAGGACCTTTTTAACTGGGAAGATCTAAATGGTATGCAGCCATCATGACTGTAATTATTTCCACCTGTGCTTTTCCTGCTGTGACGAGTCAAAATGTCTTTTGTTGTGCAGATGTGTTCTCTGTGTTTTCTTCGCTGTTCCCTCAGGATGCTCAGACTGACATCTTCTCTGTTCAGAGAGCCTGGATCGAGTGCAGACCGACTGAATGTTTTTGATGTGCAATTTGCCATTATTCTCCTCCTGTCTTGATTTCAGTTCACAGGAACACGTCAACAATGCTCCAGCTAATTGCTACAAGCCAGCAGGCAGTCCGGTGCTGGCAGCTGTGTGCAGCAATGTCTTCATCCACAGTTTAAAAGCCCACTTTTATGGAATCATAAAGCACACAAAAGGCATCTTTGTACATTTTTTGTGTTACATTTGCCTGTAGTTTCTATAGGCTGTAACAAAAGCTAGTTATGCCGTTCCACCACAGCGGTCAACTTTTGTTTTTTACAGTTCCTCACTGATTCTCCTGCACAACACTGTTCTGTGTGGTCTTGTTACGTCCCCCGTAGCGGTGTCCAGGGGAAAAGGGGAGCAACAATAATAATAATAATAAGGCGGGTGCGTAAAAGGAAGAAAGGAAACAAATAAATGTACTAATAAACTATTTATTATTATAAAAATAAAACCAACGTTAACACAAAACAACTACCCTGAAAGAAAGGAAGTTAACAAAAGTACCAGCCAACAACATTAAACATAAATGACACGACGCAGAGCACCACTCAGCTCTGATTCACGACCGACAGCGACACAACTCTGTTTGGCTCTCCTCTCGCCCATCGCCCTCTTCTCTGCCTTAATGCCTGCAGCTTTACCACAATCCACATGATCGCTGAGGTGCTGCAGGTGTGCCTGCCCAATCAACTAGTGAGGGCAGTACCTTACCTGGGTCAGGACACAAGAGAGCAGAGAAAACACACACACACACACACACACACACACACTCACGTAACAGGTCTTAATGAACATTTATTGTCTTGCTGTCTCTGTCTTCCATGTTGTCCTACTGACAACTTTGTACTTTACTGTACATCTTCACTAGTGTGTGTTGGTGAGAGTTGATTCTCAGGAGCAGAATGTGTGTGTGCTCCGTCTTTACTATGCTTTTAAATGTTTTACATATACAGTATGTATGACCAACTGTATGTAACATTCCAGGTGTTTATGAACAGCTTTGAAGCTATATGTTAAAAAATAAAGGTCATCACTCACCTATCCTGCGAAATATCTCTTTACTTTAACTTTCAGTTTGTGTTGATTCTAGCGGCATCTTTTGGACAAAAGCGGTAGTGTTTTTACCACACCTGCTTAGATTTATGTAGCGCCTTTCAATGAAACCCAAGGATACTTTACACAAGTATGGGGGGGGGGCATTGCTTACTGTACCGCTACTTCTTCTACTTTATTTACAGCCAAGCCTATAGTGCCAACTTCTGACCAAACTAGTTGATTGGAAATGCACCTAATTCACATTTCAAAAGTTAGCTTCGAATTTGCTTGAAAATTGACTGGAAACACGGCTATTGATAGAGATAGTGTAACAGACCTGAAACTTGGGGAGAGAAAGGGTGCATGACATGCAACAAAGGTCCCTGGTTGTTCTTATCCACTTAGCCTTTAGGACGTAGAATAACTTTTTCTTTAAAAAAGGGTCCAGCTTATTCACAAATCCATAATAGGCTACATACAGTATAGGTTACATGAATACATACAATGCTATGACTTTGCTGTGTATATATTACTTTGGACTGATGCAGTAGATGTAAGGTTATTGAGTTGGGCTGCAAGTGCACTTTAAGTGACAAATAAATGCCTAGAGCTTTATTCAATGAGATTAAAAAGGATTTTATGAGTCACTGAGGACCATTATAGATTTTTATTAACACATTCAGAGGCATAATTGAAAGGGAAACATGGAAATCAATACATTGGAGCTGTTGAGGGTTTTCTGCAACATCAAGGACATGTTACATTATAGTAGTGAGTCACTGTGGCCTGATTCAGGCGTATTTCAACACACATTTATAACACATTATATGAATTAGTACATGAATGAATGGCTGGCTGCTGCAGCAGGAAGTCAATTTTTTTTTTAATTAGACATCTATACTGTACATGATGCTCATTATTGTACTAATGGTTCAATAAATACAATAAATGGATCAGTAGAAAGATTATCCCCTATACATGATTTCATTGTGGTTTATTTTTAGTTAGTGCGCTTAAACAGGATGAAAATCGAATGGGACTTCTGCAGGAAGGCCAGGAGGCAATGGATAATATCGGGAACCATTAAAATAAAAGTCTGACTTAATGAGGGATGTAAAATGTGTTGAGCCAATAATAAAATGATCACTTATATCCTGTTAAATGATTCCTGTGCCGACAGGAGAGGCCTCTTCTCCCCCATTTTGCAGGGCACGAGTGGTCAGTTATAGTTCTACAACTACGTTAAAGGAGTCAGAAGTACGTGGTTCAGATTAAAAGTTCCCATGTTTTTGTATCATTTTTAGGACACTTGAAAGGTAAAGCATCCCCTCACCATCCTGTCACCTCTGTTGAGATGTACAGCATGACATGGGCGATTTCACACCCTTTGTAAGCCCACCTAAATTTCATCTCAGCACCCCTAAAAATTATAATATTAAATATCAGCTAACATACGGTTTAAAAAAAAATCTAATTTAGTGCTTCAAGTTAGAGTTTGTGAACTTGTCTGTTAGTGACAGAGGACAAACTATTACAGGTTCAAAGGGCTTGAAACAGGTTTAATATCCTGTGTCGCTGTCGCCGATGCTATGCACCTGTAACCCAGTCAAGGAAAGGGTTGACAGAAACAAAGTGTTGGCCAATCGGAGGTTGTTGTGCCAGACTCCCGCCTTTGGCTGAGTCTCTTATCTGATCTGTCAGAGGGAGAGCAGGAGATGGTTGTAAAGTTTAACGTTCCCCAGAGAAGAAGTTGGTTATTTCATGGCTCAGATTAGAACCCAAATTGAAACGTAAGCAACTAAAATTGCTGAATGTTAGAAAATTGTGTCAAATTGGTTGTTATTACTGTGACTTATAAAGTGTCAGGTTTAGTTCCATCATAGTGTTAACTGTGTCAAAAAAACGTGACGTTGTTGTTCAGTAGCTAGATCAGAGATTATCGGCTAATGAAATAACTGATTTAGCAGGGCAGGTTTAACACTTTTGCAAGGCACTGTATCCGTGTTACATTATCATTAAAGGTCTGATTCTAGAATTGCCCCTGCAGCATGAGGTTGTTACATCTTGTCCCTTGTCATTTTCTCATTACTGCATTTGTAAATACTGAAATTCATCAGTATAAACCACAAACCACATCTGAGTCAGTCACTCAAACACTAAACTGCGATTCTGGAGCAGCAGCTACAGTGTATTTTCTTCATGAACAAAGTGTCAAAAAATCAGAAGCTTGACCCAAAAAAAGCTGCATCATAATCCTCAGTCTGAGTGATATTTTGAGGAGAATTTCCCTGATCGACACATTGCATACAAACTCCCATGGGAACTTTATTTCAGAAGTTAAGAATAATGCATGTCAGGCATATTTTACTGTCTCAGTATAGGCTCCTTAATCCTCAGTGAGTCTTTATCTGAATGTCTGGCTTAACAAACAAGAAAAAAAAAAAATCAATGTTAGTTTATCCAGCTCACCAAGTAAAAACAAATGATTTTCAATGCTGCCTCCTCTCGTCTTTCTGTTCTACGAAGCAGCAAGCAGGTGTGATTTGTGCGGCTGCGACCACTTGTGTATATCAGAGCAGCTGATTGTTTTCCCGGGTGGGGGGGAAGATCTTTACTTTATTCACATGCAGGGCCAGGTGAGCGCTTTCCGAGTCTCCTGAGGTTTTTCTCTCAGACAGTCTGTTAATGACGAGCAGCCATGCTGGGGGGGCTAACCCAGGCAGAACCACAAGGAATATTAATGCCGTGTTGCACCACCTCTTCTTTCCTTGCACAAAAGCTGCTTCAGAAAAAAAATTTGCAGTATTCTAAAAGGTATCAAAGGTCTCACATTCTGTAGTCTGTGCTTTACAAATATGGACAGAGGTGTCTGAGTGGCCTGGATGAAGATGTAGATGTGAGGTGGCAGCTGTCGGACAGCAGTACAGTATAGATCATCAGGTATCCTCCTTTTTGTCCTCCACACAAGTCCCCTCAGATCACCTCACACTTTGATTTCTGCCAGAGCAGAACGGGGCTGCTCTCTGAATCAGCAGTCAGGCAGAAAATGTGAGAAGAGGCGAGCGGGGCTGCATAATTGACTTTGGACTGAAGCGGAGGATTCAGGTGGAGGAGGTGTATCTGATTGGTGCCGTCCCGCTCCGTTCAGATCTGTCTCCCTTCATTCCACACCAAATAAACAATGACAAACGTGAATAACGCAGGTGCCAGTCAGTTTGATGATGTTATATTTTAATGACTTCCACTTTGATCCACAGTTATTTTTGGATAGTCAATCTCGAGGCTAGATGGTGAATCCAAAGATGGCAGCAAAGTTTCCTCCCCCCCCCCTTTTTTTTAGCCTTAATTTAAAAAAGAATCCCTCGAGGAGCTTACCCATATTCACAAATATCTAAGAAAAATCACCATCACAGGGCTCATTCACCCATTTTTTTTTAAAAGTCACATCTAGTCATGTTGTCAAGGTTTTGTGATACCTGCCACCAGCCAATACAATGGGATTTCATTTGCAGCATTGACAAATCACTCCTTTCTGTTTTAAATTCAACTGTATCATCTCTGGCCAGAAACAATGCCCCCTGTCTGCTTTTTTTACTGTAGACGTGTTCAGTAGGCTGCATGTACAATGTACAAGCTAATCCTCAAACGGTACACTGAACCATCATTGTTACAGATTAAATCATTATTTTTTAGCAAAAGAGCTCAGCAGTGATAGAGTATGTTACATCCTGGTTGATAAATTAGCCTATAACGTAAAGACTTGAAATCTACAGAAACATTCATGATGTGATAACAGGAGGTTGATAAGCCATTAAAGGTCCCATGGCATGAACATTTCACTTTATGACGTTTTTTAACATTAATATGCGGTCCCCCAGTGGCTAAAAATGGTGATAGGTGTAAACCGAGCTCTGGGTATCCTGCTCTGCATTTGAGAAAATGAAGGCTCAGATGGGCCACCACTCTCCTCCTCAATAGCTACAGACACAGAAATGGCACATAATAAGGAAAGCTCATTGTGGGACTGGCTCTAGTGGCTGTAATTCTGCACCAAGGCTGAATTTCGGGAAAGAGACTTCAGATACAGTATTAGGGGACCACTAAGGCCTATATAAAAGCATCAAAGAGCACCATGTCTTGGGACCTTTAAAATTATAACATGAACTACTTAACTTACGCTGGGGATCAGGGCCACGGCTCAACCACGCCGCTATTTACATGTAAAGCCTACTTATAACCGTAGACTGTATAAAAAAAAATTTGATAAAAAGTGGACATAACCGTGGTGTCACTTATTGGTTTGTGGACTACCTTTTTGAAGCCTCGAGTTTAGCCGTCGCCATCTTGGTTTTTGGAGTGACCATATTTGGACGAGAGGGTGGAGCTGGGGACAAGCAAGGGGTGGATCTGACTAAGAACCCGAGGACACCATGCTCAGCGCTGTGATAGCAACTTGTCAATCATCTTATTTTACGCTACAATATGGGAACATAACTTACAGATTGAACATCAACTCGTTAGGAAAATGTTTACTGAGGTAATAAATCAAGTGAGAAGTAGGGTCATTTTCTCATAGACTTCTTTTTACAACCCGTCGAGTCGCGCCCCTGCTGGCCCTTAGAAAGAATGCAGGTTTAAGGCACCTAGCATTGGATTCATTTTTCAAGCCTGGAGGTTGCCGCTTGCTTATACCCGATTAACCCATCCTGTCCTGTTTGTCCGAGAAGGGTCTGTAACCCTAACCCTAAAATCTCCTCCTCTCCTCCCTGCATCTATTTTCTCTATCCCTTCTCTATCCCTCCTTTATAAAAAGGGGTTCACCTCTTTAGTCATTCATTGGGTTCAGTTGAATACGGTAGGGAGAACACAGAACTGATTCCTGTGCCGACAGGAGAGGCCTCTTCTCTCCCATTTTGCAGTTCTGCAACTACATTAAAGGAGTCAAAAGTACGTGGTTCAGATTAAAAGTTCACATGTTGTTTCTGTATCATGTTTAGGACACTTGAAAGATAAAGCATCCCCTCACCATCCTGTCACCTCTGTTGAGATGTACAGCAGGTCATTGACGATTTTAGACCCTTTTTAGGGGGGGTTGAGCCCCCCTAAAAATGCGCCGGCCCGTGCATTGCCTTTGACATCCATCTCAACTGCACCTTCGTCGGATCCTCAACATCCTATACTTCCTTATGTCCTCATACAACAGTGATGTGATCTCTTAGCTTAGATAACAAAATTGTAGCTCTTTGAACTCAAGTCTGTTCCAAATTTTCTGGCAATCCATCTTCAGTCAGTCATTTTTTATTTGTTACGTGAAATCATTATACAAGGTACCAATTCTAGTTCATTGCCATCCCATCCCATCTTCTCTTTAAACTTGTGCATGAATCGAGCAGAATGTGGCCGTCAGACGGGCCACACAGAAAAAGAGTCACCCGGTTGTATGGCACCCAAGTCTCTGAGAAAAGACACGTCAGCTCCTGTCATCCAGTGAACATCAGGTTAACTGAGTGTCTCGTCTTTGTCCAAACCTGCGGTTTAAAGACAGCTCAAATCATTATATGCTAATTGCTGTTGATACATGGCAGTAGCACACGTCTGATAGAGCGACATGGTGAAACTTCATTGACGACTCTTAAACAGCCAATGCACGCCTCATTAGTTACCTACAAACTCTTCACTAACCAAGCAAAATGCCTTGATGTTCTTCATTGTTGACAATTAATGAACAATTGACAAACAACATTCACAACGTTAATTGCTGAGCAAGGTGACATTAACGATCAGACGGGATTTAAATAAACACCCAGGTTAGTCAAACTTAACTCAAAGAAAAAACAAAGTCAAACAGTCAAATGATCAGAGTTTACAGAACCACGTCTTGGTTCAACTTTGACTCAACAATTTCAGTTTTACCTCCAAATAAAGTGGTTCAATGTCTGACTGCTTGTGTTTCTTGTCACGTCGGACTTTTATCAATGCAGCCGTGTTCCCAGAGTTCAGCAATTACTTTGGCGAGTACGTTAGCATAACTAATAGAAATCATGGCCAAAACTACAACAATAAAGCTCCTCATTGTAATAAGCCTGTATTATCCTTTCAAGTTTCCGCAAGTTTGACCCCAAAAATCTTAAATGGTATTTCCTCAGACAGGAAAACAAATCAGGACAGTGAGTTGTGCACTCAAATATGGAGCCTCAGGTGGTTTTCTAGAATGTAGCATTATGAACACACTTGAATTGTGCCTTCAATTATAGTTTGTGGTGGTCCATTGCTGGTCAAGTGATGACTAGGTTTATCAATCCACCATTCTGACTTTGCAATGCTTGTGTTAAAACCTATTTCTGCACACTTCCTGCTTATCATTCATGCCTCCTCTGTACTGAGGAGGCCTCGGTGGCAGCAAAGGCCCCTAAACGGACTCCAGGCTCCGGGAGCAATGCATCTTCATCTCACTGCTTCACACTCCAGAAAATAGGCTAATCGCTGGCCCACCGCTCAACCCACTAATCTCTAAAAACCCACATTTACTGCAGAGATCTGGCACATGCTTTAACTGATGAGATGGGGGGGGGCCCTCTCAGTGTAGAAGTCAGCTTTTACCTTTGGCCTTGAATTTAGAGTTGAACAACAGCTGATAGTAAATTTGACCATTTTAACAATAACAGGGAGGTAATGCAGGGCAGTGGTAGGCTAAATATTTTCTCTGAGGGCTACTTCTCTAGAATTTAAAGGTCAGCCCTAGGAATCAAAGTTCAGTTGCCTGCAATTACTGTATGTGGATGGCATACTGTATGTCCTATGTCAAATCAAAAGGCAACATAAACAAGCCAAATTTAAGATGCTTTAACAATCCCCATACTGAGAAGCGACTGAGCCAATGTCTTCGGTATCTCGTAATGGTTTTAATAGAGCTGCCAATTACACACCGGACCCCTCTAAGGGCTGAAATCCTCTGTCCTTTTTTTTTTTTTTATCAGATTCCTGCAGCCATTCGCTCCCTCAAGTGGCAATAATATGTCTCTTTTCATGAGCATTATTACCATGTTGGCTGATTTTCTTTTTTTCCTTTAGACCCCAGTAGCTGGTTGATGTAAGCTGTGGTGGCTCACTGAAGCCCCCATGAGGCCTGAAGTGGAAATGTTCAACAATGATGGTTTCACTTATTGAGGTCTCTGGCCTCTACTGCAGCTCACATATGAAATGTTCCAGACTGGATACATTTTTCAAAAAGATTAGATGCTGGAAAAAGCCCAGTTTGTGTCCAAAAGAAAATCATGTGTTACTGCAACACCAGCAGTTTAGATTTGGGGTTAGGGTTAGAGCTTGTGGAGAAGCTCGGCTAATTTAAAAATAGAAAATGTGTGTTTAAGAGTAACAAACTGATTAACTGACAAATATGATTACAAATATAGGTGCGATGCTGATCTTTTTTAGAATGTCACAATCACTAGAATGGCACTCAGAGAGTGCAGACCTCTGCCAATGCAACGCCCTAACTCGCAATGTTAACTAAAGTGAAAAATAATTTGTGAATGCACCCGTGATCCAGACCCTAACCCGTTCCGTTTGAATGGGTTTTTCCTTGGTCCATGCAACACACTTTCACCAAGGTTCATGGAAATTAGACCAGTTGTTCTGTAATCCTGCTGACAAACAGAACTGCTAAACATAATCTCCTAGGTGGAGGTTAATAAACTAGCAGCTATTACAGGTGGAGGAAAAAAAAAAATCGATACAGCATAGTATCACAATATTTTCCGTGGCAATACTGTATAGATACACAGACGCCATGTATCGATCTATTATTATATATGTGTTGGTCAGTTTGTCTGCTTGACAATCCCATTTTGGAGCATAAAATTGAAGTAAGATGAACAAACTGAGAAATGTATCTTTTTATAGATAAACAGATGTTGACAAAGGTTCCTTTTGGGGACACAATTTGAAATTGGGAACAATTTTAAAAAAAGGTAATAAATTGTAGTATATTACAGAATATTGCAATATGTTTAAAATCGCAATTATATTTTATCGTGACGATATCGTATCGCAAGGCCTCTGGTGAATCCCACCACTACCAGCTATGATACTTTAGGCCTACTGCACATGACCTATTTTTTTTTACAGTCTATGCAGAGGAAACTCCTCCTACCAACCTGAGTGATTAGGCCCACCTAAAGACAACATGCTGTGAGTTACAGTGTGAAAACTAGTTAGCTTGTTAAAAGTAACTGATAAAAAGTTGAAAGGTCTTCTGTCAGTCCAAGTGATGGTAGTATCAATGTAAACTGGACAGAATCTTCTGAAAAGCCATGCGGGTGGTGCTGTAAGTTAGCATGTCTTGCATGCTAATATGCAGGTATAATGTTTACCATGTTCACCAGATTAAACTTGTTAGCATTTGCTAATTAGCACAAGATAAGAATCTGAGGCTAATGGGAATGTCAACCTGAGCATTGTCTTTATCCTGAATCTGTTTTATCCATTTGTTTAGCGGTTTTAACCTGAATTTAAAAGCTTAACCAGGGACGGCTGCCTTATATACACATCTGATGCACTGCTCCTGCTACAATGGTAATCTTGAGTGTATGGTCCTTGTTAAATAACCTAATAAATAAATAAATAGGACAAATTGTTTTAGCTGATAATGGTACTATATGGAAAGAGAAGGGATCACCAAAGTTCATACTGAGGGGGGGGCAAGCCTGAACCAAACTTTATGAAAATCCATCCAATAGTTGATCATCATGTCTTCCTTTTCATCTGTATAAAAATACATGTATTGCAACATTATCCACTTTTTCAAAATAATGAATAGCTTGGACATAATTGTATGGAACTACAGGCTGTGTGGTACTGCTTTTTATTCTTTTTAATGAAAAACAAAAACTATATTTATAGCTGAGCTTTGTACACTGCAGTACATGAAATATACATGCTTTTTCTTCAATTAAACCACACGAGCCAAATAAAAATCAAACTTATTTAAATAAGAGAACTCAGGATGCTCTCAGTTCTAAGTCCATGTGTTTTAAACACTGTTGGTCAGTCAGGCCTCAGCTAGTCTTCAGCCTCTTGGTCTGTGTGCTGTTTGTCGCTGCCTCCTCCTGGTCTCTTTTGGCACCTCGGCCCACGTCGGTCATCTTCAGCTCACTGCTCCCCTCAGAGCTGCTTCCTCTCGGATGTCTCAGCTCCCTCCTCTCTCGCCTCTCCTCCATCTCACCGATCTCCTCGGCGAAAAGGGTTTTAAGTGCGGGAATGAGCCTGGGGAGAATTTTAAAGTCCCCAAAGCCAATCTGAGCAAAGAGGAAATGGAGAAAATGGTCAAGTGACGGTACCAGGTCTGAACTCGTAACTCTTACGAAGAAGTAAAGGCTCATAAATACTGTGGCGTATCTCACAACTAACTTCTGTTCCGCCTTTCATCTGAAAGGGAAATACCTTTATGTACTTCATGACGGGGAATCAGCGGTGAACTAAAACAATATAATGCTCAGGAGTGCAGCTATTCAGACAAACTTACTGCTGCAGTCTCATATTAACACTCAGTGTGTGTTACTATCCACCTGCGTTACCATTCACCTGTCAGTCTAAATTCTTGTCTAAGATTCTTTTATAAAAAAAAAAAAAAAAAAAAAATCGAGGCTCAAAACTTTTGCCGCTGCCTTTCATTAAATCGTATTTAGAATTATTCCTTCATATCTCGCACTATACTGTTTTTAAATATTAAAGTTTACACTATTTTATTCGATTTTAGCTACTTATTTTCTATTTTACTCTTTTTAAATCATCTAATTTTATAACTCCTTGTTTGTTGTTGAATACATTGTCTCATTTAAAGCACTTTGAATTGCCTTGTTGTTAAAAAGGTTCTATAGAAATACACTGGCCTTGTCCAAAAACATCTTAAGATGCTCAAATTACGTGATATTTAAAAAATGTCAAGTCTTCACAGCTGAACAGAATAACTGAGAAAGATTTGAAAAGGCAACATGTCGTTCCCGATGAATTTCAACATTTTTATATTTATATCAAATGAACAAACAAAGTTCCTTATTAATTAAGTTCCTTTAAACTTGTAACTAGTCAATCACCACTCAAGGCACATTTACCAGGCTTGTCATGCTCCAACTAACAGTCTGTGAGAGCCGTGTCGAGGCAATCCCAGTCCGCTTTTTTCTCTCTCAGTATTTTGAGTAAAGCTCCTTAAGTACAATTTAGAAGTACTTTGAGTATTTCCATTTTCTGCTACTTTAAACTTTATATTTGAATGTTTATTCCACTACATTTATCTGACAGCTCTAGTTACGTGTCAGATAAAAACATTACCTAAAACATAAGATCCAATGCGTACATTTTATCCACGTATGTGTACTGTGTTGCACTAAACAAATGTACAGTATATAGTGATATACCACATTTTCTACAAATTCTATTGAGAACTTGCGGCTAAAATCATAACTAGTCAGTCTTTAAATGATCAATTAAATCGATCACAATACGTTATAACATTGATGTGAAAATCCTGTAAATACAATATTCCCAGAAAGCAGAATAAAAGTTCATTTTTTTATATCAGATATTACATGTGCATGAACATTGTTGTTCAGTGATGAACTTACTCTCATGTGGTCGAATGAGATGCCCACTCTGTCATTGAAGTCTTCACTGAAGAGAGGGATCTTGGCGTAACGCTGGCTGAAGTGGTTCAGCATGATGAACTCGGCGTTCATCCTCATGCCGATACCGATGGCCTGGGAGGTTGTGCTGTCAGAAAACATGAAGCATAAAGTCAGAACTACCGCTTTCTCACTAAAGCTGACTCTAAAGAGTTTCAGAGGGAAACTGTTGATGGGAATGTTGTTTTCTGTTGACATAAAAATATATTTTTGTGAAGACAGACTCCCTCTGGCACCATAAAAAGTCAATGTCAATATCTGTTAGAATGTTCTTTCCTTAAATCGCCACAATGCACTCAAAAATAAGCGCAACCTCAGACTGCCGATAAAGTGCATTTCTTTTGCTGGCTAATAGAACTTTGCCACCATCCTTGTCCACAGTCTCGTCACTTCCCGTCTGGATAACTGTAACTCTGTCCTCTTCGGCCTCCCTCACAAATCCCTCCATAAACTTCAACTGGTCCAGAATTCAGCGGCCCGCATCATAACTCGAACTCCCTCCATCCACCACATCACTCCTGTCCTCCAACGGCTCCACTGGCTCCCGGTCCAGTTCCGTATCCAGTTCCAAGTCCTCCTGTTTGCATTCAAGGCCATCCACAACCTCACCCCCCCCCCCCCCCCCCCCCATATTTGTCTGACCTCCTCCCGCTCCCTCAGATCCCCTCTGCCCGTCTCACCACCATGGGGAGCAGAGCATTCAGCCGCTCTGCTCCCCGTCTCTGGAATTCATTACCACCCCAACTCAGAAACTTCGATTCATTCCCCCATTTCAAATTGCAACTCAAAACATCAGTTTAAAACTGCCTATTCCACTTAATGTAAATTGCTCTGCCTCTTTCTGTTGTTATCGTTTTATTCTTTATTTTTTGCTGTTTTTAAATGTCTTATGTATGTATGTATGTATGTATGTACGGTGTCCTTGAGAGCCAAGAAAGGCGCCTTTAAATAAAAATTATTATTATTATTATTTAACTGCTTTTTTTTTCCATCCTTTATTCATTTCATACCATTCAGTTTGTGGACATTTATTTTACCCACCTATGTCTTTTCTCTACAGCTTCCTCTTCCAGCCCGTCTTCAAGCGTGGCCTCGTGGATCAGTAAGGTTGCATTATTTCCTGGCCGCAAAAAAAAAAAAAAAAATAAAAAAAATCAGAATCAGAGAGAAGCACTTACAGCCTCTTCCTGCCCCGCAGGAATCAATCAGGTAGTCTGCGTAATCAAGAATGGGCCCGCCCTGTTTGTCTGCTGAGCCGAGCCATCTATAATGAGCAGGCAGGGAATACACTCGCTGTCTCTGGGAGGCTTTGCTTGGACAGAATTCAGTCAAGCAATTTAAGAATAGTCAATGAAGTGGGATCCCACATGAACCATTAGAAGAGCCTGCCAGCTACAAGAGCGATCGAAAGCATTAGGAAATATCGGATAAATTATTTAGATACAACCCGTGTAGTCCAGCTGCTTTTACAAATCTCTGTAAGAGCAAATCGAGCGTACGCTTTTAAATATTCCAAACTGTAAGTAGTCTGCCTAGACACACTTGAATGAAATGTAGACTTTAATCATTCGGAGTGGTACTAACCTGTGTGTACGAATGCATCGCAGGGCATGGTGTCACCAGAGAAGGCCAGTTTCCAGCCTGAGCGGTGAGTGAAGCTGCAGGCGAAGGCGTTCTTACAGTGACGCACCATGCACGTCTGTAACTGAGAACACGCACAAACAAAAAGAATGAGTACATTTGAGAATCAAAAAACTGAAGCCTTCAGTATCGAAAGGATGTGATGTTAAAACACCTTTTCCAGCTCATTCTTCTTCAGCAGCGCTTGGATGAACGACTTTGTCCTCTGCTTGGGCACCTCGGCACCGTCACACAGAACTTTGTTAGGGATGAAGCTGAAGCACAAAACAGATGTTAAAAGACGCCAAGCCAAAAAAAAAAATCTCTAGCCATGGTAGCATGCTCCCAAAAAAAAAAAAAACTTTGCTGTTAACAGGCAAAAATCGTGTTAGCCAAATTAAATCTCTGTACAGTCAGAGATGGGAAGTAACTAAACACGTTTACTCAAGTACTGTACTTAAAAAGAGGCTGTACTCGATATTCAGAACATTAATATAGCAGCAAACAAACATTTGCTATGGCGTCCTAAGCAGAGAAGAAGTCACACTCCCTCTCTGTGTGTGCTGTAATCCAGACTTCTGTTTTTGTTTTGATAGCTCGTCCTTTCGCGCATGCATGTTAGTGCATGTAGCTGTGAAAAAACTTTGATATTTCAGGTATTGGGCAACAGTCTGTTAGAGCCGTGTGAAAACAATCCCAGCCCGCTGTTTTTTCAGTATTTCAGTACAACCCCTTTATGTACAATTTGATGTACTTGCACTTTATTTGAATATTTCCATTTCCTGCTACTTCATACTTTACTTTTTACTCCATTACATTTATCTGACAGCTGTAGTTACTTTTCAGATAAAAACTTTACCTAAAACACAAGATCCAATGCGTACATTTTATCCACGTATGTGTACGGTGTTGCACTAAACAAATATGTACGGAGTTATATTGTGGCACATTTTCTACAAATTCTATTGAGAACTTGTAGCTAAAATCATAACTAGTTAGCCTTGAAACTATCCACTAAATAGAACAATCACAATACTTCATACCATTGACGTGAAAATCCTGTAAATACAACATTGCCATAAAGCAGAATAAAAGTTGATTAAGCTGAGCACACAAAACATCCACAGTCTCGGAGCATAAAGGTGAAGTCTGTTATCTTAAGCTGTCTTTGTATCCACGTACTTGATATGGTTGAGGATCTCCTCGCAGTAATCGTGATACTGGTTGAGCCAGGTCATGATCTGGACCGGAGCCACCAGGAAGACCGGACTGAACGCCTTCCCTAACGTTGTCTAAGAGACACAAACTTTTAAGTTTTTTTTTTGTTTAACAAATAATTATTTAAACATTAAATGGCCAAAGGAAACACTGTATTAGGATTTAAGTCACCTCTTCCTTTACATACCAGTAGAGTTGTAAAACATTCCAAATTTTGCTGTACAATTAATTGTCTCACAAATAATTGCGATAAATTGTCTCCTTCAGTCAAATTGAAATATTTATTCAGTCGTTACTTGTTCAAACAAATTACAGTTTTGAATAATTTCCAGGATACATTCTTTGGTTATATCACAGTCATGTGACCCAGATAATGTAATAACAGGTACACAGCCTATGAAGTAAACCACGCCTCTATGTTATCATAAAACATTTTGTCTAACTGTAAAAAAAAAAAGAAAGAAAAGTTGTTATAATTATGTAATAATTGTTGCAGGCCTACATACCAGTGCTCTTTCCCTCTGATACAGCAACATGAGCAGCCCCTAACACAAGAAGATTGGTGGTTATTTTTCAAGCAGCTGACTTCACATTTGAGATGTTATGGCATTTCCTATATTAAACCACAGCATGCGACTCATGAATAGCTGCTTACTGTGTGGTGGTCAGCATGCATGTGTGAGATGAAGACGGTCGAGATCTTGGACAGAGCATGGTCCACAGCATCCCCGTAGTGTCTGCAGAGCTGACCGAAGGTTCCCTCGCCACAGTCCAGCAGCACGGACTGACTCGGGCTACACGCAGCCACAAACACAAGACCCACTTAACGTAAAATGAATGAGGGCATATCCAAACGCTTTTCTTTCTTGTACCCCCACTATGTGCTTCAGCCACATTTTGACAGTGAAGTGTTTCCAGGTGCAATCCAACTAAATACATCCTTATTTATTGTCACCCATTCAGTTTTTACAGATCTGCACCAACATGTACAGATTTATGACCCTCTTTAACTGAACCCACTGAGTCCATCTTTACAAGCTCCTGTTGTGTGGTGGAGCACAATTCAAACCTAGCGCCGCAAACTACATCCCCCAAAATGATCATACAGTTGAATCAACACCTCTCCAAACAGTTTCAACATTAACTGAACATTACGACTTCAATGAAGAGAGGATTTGTTGCAGGACTGGTACATTGGACTGCCTTAGTTTTAGCGTGGTGTACCTAATAAACTGGCAACTGGGTGTATTTCCATTTGATGGAGGGGTGCAGCCATCAGTCATCATATAGCATCAGTAAAGACTGAAGGGAGGAAAACAACTATGTATAGGAAGGGAAAAGTATGCAATTTAAAGAGAAAAAATGAGTTTAAATCGATTATTTCAAAACAGATTTTTGCCAGATTTTATGTTTCAATGCATTAAGACATTTCTCCCGCTCCTGCTACAAGACTGAAGACACCGTTCACTGCAGTTTACTGTAAACTGAGTACTCTCCAAAGAGAACTCGCAATATGCTTCTGGTTATTCCAGAAAAGTCATAAGATTTCTCTTCTCCCTGTATATCCTCAGCTTATATTTAGTGTACAAATGTTGTGTTGGAAGTGTACACCAAAGTGATCAAATTAAATAGTGAAATGATATTTAAAAAAAACAGCCAACTGATGATAAAACTAAGAACAAACTACAGGATGAGTTGTGCTGGAAATGGCACATTTATGATCTCAATTATTGTCCCCTTTTCATTTAGTGTTATGGAAACAAAATAACAATTAAATATACAAATTAAGAGCATTTTAAATTTGATCTCTTTCCAGTCTGCCTGTAGGTGTGTGTGTGGAAACCTGAGATCCATACCTGATATTAACTAAAGTGCCACTGACGTTTCGGATCTTCATCGGAAGAGCTGATCCTGTTCCCAAGAAAACCACCTCCGGGTATTTTTCTCTTTGCCCTGAAGTAGAAAACATAACCATATTTCTACAATGATACGTGATAATATACGTTTTCTTCACATCACTGAAGGACCATCCACTTAAAAATAAGAAACATTTAGTTTGGCTTTAAAAACTAAAAAGAAAAACATCCCTCTGGGGTTTAAAGAGGAAAACTCACCAGAAAGCTCTGCAGCGTCAGTGGAGCAAATCTTTCTGCACTTGTCTACTTCTTCCAGAAAGTTTGGGACCTCAGAAGCCTCTTTCACAAACTCTGCAGCGTTGCAGGAGGGGATGGCGTCTCTAATGAACGAGATACAGAGTCAAGAAGACACACACCACTGCCTGCAACAACACTGGCGGGGAAAACAAGAATTGTATTCACATCTGACCTTGATGCGCAGTACTACAGTACTTGACAGAAACGGTGAAGAAAAAAACACAGACATTTGAGGTTGAAAAAGAAGAAAGAGGAAGAAAGCGGCTGAGTGCAACGGTCCATTCCAGATTGTTTTCTGTGACAAGGCAGCGCTCGGAGCCGCAGAGTAATGTTGGCTAAATTGGGGGGATTGAAGGACAAACTAACCTTTGCCACTCCATTACAGGTCTGAGCTGGAACTTGAGCAGACACTCGGCTCTGACGTTGGGGACGTGCAGGGCAGCCTGAGCCTCCTGGGGAATGAAGACAAAAGTTGTTGTTGTTTTCTTACAACTACTTGATTTATCACTTTGTGAACTCCTACTCAAGTCATGTTGAAATATAGTTACTGAGAGCCACTGCAGTTCATATTGGAATAACAACAAACTGTATACAAAAACATAACAGAACAAATGGCAGTCCCTCCAGAAAAACGTGATTATGCGATTGGATAATTCAATGCATTATCAGCCAAAGTCCGCATATTTATGCGGGGACCGCATTTTTTCAAATACGCCGCACCTTGGCCGCATAAATTGCCAATTTCCGCGCAAAATATGCGGGGCTTGCATGATTTCATAATCTCTGCATTTTCGTTGCAAAAAAGTCACATATATCTTAGCAGAAAGTTGAAAAATGTTGCGTTTACTTCACGCAAGAGCAGCCATTTTCCCCTGTTGCCATGGGAACGTTATGAAGTGACGTAATTACGCGACATCAACATCATTGAAAAGCTGCAGACCCCGCAATGAAACCACAATTTTTGCAAGTTCCCGCAATTTCATTGCATAAAATTGCATAAATATCCCGCATATTCCATCGCATTTTTTAAGAAAACGTGACGCATAATCAAGGATTTTTGCCCGCAACAATCACAAAAAAACGCATTTTTCTGGAAGGACTGAAATGGGGATGCATATACAATAATGTACCGTGGTAAAGACCAACATATACTATATTTGCTAAGGAAAAAAAAAAAAAAAGCTAAATTCCAAAAATGAAATAAATTATCACTGTGATATAAACTTATTACAGGTGCAACCAATGATTTATTTCATCATCAATTAACTCTAATTATTCTCCAATAAATGTCATGATAAAACCACAGACTCCATGGTGACGTTTACAAATATCTTGTTTTGTCTGACCAACAGTCTAAAACCCAAAGACAGATTCAGTTACAGCAGTACGAAACTAAGAAAAGCAGTACATCTAAATACTGGAGAAGCTGGAACCAGTGAATGATGATAAATGACCTAAACAATCAATCGATAATAATTGGTTTCAAATGATTTCTGTCAATCGCCGAATCAAGTGACAAAAGGCTTCAGCTTTAAAAATGTAGGAACATATCCCTAAATATGCAGAACATGAGGAGTGAGGAAGATATAATATGAAGAAAACTACGGAGAATTTACAGTTTACAACCCAGAGAGGCATGTCTTATTTTATCAATAACAAACACCCAAATCCCAAAAAGGGAAGGACAACAAAACAAAAAAAAAATTACAGCACCCAAAACATTTTACAAATGCACCTATATTAATACATCATACAGTTTCAGCCATGGCGATATCAAGCCTTATTTTTCTTACAACAAGAGCAACATGATTTTTTCACAGACCATCTGAGTTGTGTCATACTGTCAGGATATAGTGACAGTTTGTTCAAATATGACAAAAAGTCATTTTTTTTTATTATAGTTACCAACTGTAGCTTAAATGTACAGAAAGAAATAATCCCAGGCTTGCTTACATTTTCCCTTATGTATTGTTCATGCTAGCTATTAAGAATTTAAAAAGGAAGCAGCTTAACCCATTCAGTGAGTTCTGGTGTTCTTGAGTTCTTCCAGTTTGCAGTTTTGCAGCATTAATGAAGCCAGTATTAACCCAAACTGTGCTTTGGTGACACCCTGTGGTAAAAGGTGTTTTATCAAGGTCTGTTCGATCCGTTCTCCAAGTGTCGCCAGCACTTCCTTCCTGTGTAATAGTATCTATGTATAATTTTGTAAGGAGTAATATCCCCTGTGGCCCAGCCTGTACTGGATAAATATAATGCGATGCATGTGTATGGTTTCGTGTTACCTTTGTTTTGTAAGACTTGAGTTCTGGAAAGATGTCTGGGTGAATCATGTTCAGCTGAGCTTGGATCTTGTGACTTCTGACATTGTGGACTGTACAGACTTGTTCGTTAAGGATCAGGTGTTCAGTTGTGGAAGGAAAGCTGCAGAAACACACAAAAAAACTCTCAGCCTCGGTGTGTTTAACTAAGGTTAAAAAAAAAAAAGGAAGCTGGAATCTCTACGGAGTCTGGTTTCAAAAGCGAGAGAATACGAACCTCTCCATCCACTTCTTGTATTGATCTGTTGTCAAAACAGACTCCGGAGTCATGTGAACAATCAACGCAGCAGGGTCCTCCGTCCCGCCTGATTGGTATCTAGAGGGAATGATGCACTCAATTTAAAATACATTCCGTTTCAGGTATAATATAGAACAGATACAGTATTAATGAGTTATTTAAATGTACATCACAGATAATCAAACCGCTACCTTCTCAGCTGCCGATTGGTGCAAAGAGCTTGGACAAACTCTTCAGATGGACACTCAACGATAATAAAGACTGGTCCTGGGTCAGTGGGAGTACAAACCTGCTCCGGCCGGATCTGCAAGACAACAGAAAGAAAAACAGTTCAGAGCTGCAGTCTAATACATACAATAACTTTATTTATTTGTATAGGTGTTCACCTTTAAAAATGATAGTTTACGAAGTGATTTGACAGTGGAAATTAAAAGGACATATAAATACACACACACACACACACACACACACACACACACACACACACACACACACACACACACACACACACACACACACACACACACACACACACACACACACACACACACACACACACACACACACACACACACACACACACACACACACACACACACACACACACACACACACACACACACACACACACACACACACACACACACTTTAATAGTGAAAAAGGAGACGTGGGTCAGCTCTAAAAGGACACGGAAAAAAAAGACGCAATGAGTAAAATAAAGGAGTTTATATCAAACAGAGCATCTTCATACAGCACCTCTTTGCCTTCGTACGTGATACTTTTCCCATCCTTCAATGCTGCTATGAGTGGACCGATTGCTGCTGTGCCTCTGTGGGGAAAAAAGGTTTAAGAGAGTTATAATAGTTTCTGAATTACAGTATTATTATATATAAAATGATGAAAACTAAATGTAGTGCTGAGCAAAAAAAACAACAAAAAAACATGCTGGTTCCAGCTTCTCCAATGTAAGATTTTCTACTTTTTTTCTGTTTTACATAATTAGAAATTGAATATTTGGGGGTTTTGAATATGTCACTTTGGGCTCTGGGACATTGTGACATTATTTTTTTTTACCATTTTCTGACATTTTATGGATCAAACAATAATCGACTAATAAAAAAAGAAAAGATCTGAATCTGTTTATTTATTGGAAGTAATATCGTTATCGCAATGTTCAACAACGCTATCGCATATTTTCCATATTGTGCAGCTCTAATACTAGAAATACATGATATAGAGAGCTATAATATAATATTTAGCATATTTAAATTTGACCATTTCAATCTTATAAAATTCGGGGGGAAAGTGAGTCATAATTAACTTGTTCCAACAGAAACATTATTCACTCAAACCCCAAATAAAACTAAATAATAATCAGACATTTGTCCACAGCTGTACTGATCTGATCAGAGTTAAGTGAGTTTAAGGGCTTTGCATTGAAAGCTTGTGTTAATATTGCAATCAATTAAATCATAAAAAAATGCACCATCTCAGACTAAATCTTATCATTTTTAAAAGATTAATAACTGGCCCCATGTTCTGGTCAATTTGTATTAAAAATCCACTCACACAGGCAAACCGAGCTCCTTGGCTTGAGCGACTAAGAAATTCCCTTTCTTGGGGTGAAGCTGTAAACGCAGAGAAAAAAAATGTCAGATGACATTTCTTTATGTGTACATTACATACAGGATAACAACATTTCTGAAGGTTCCTACCTTACATATGAAGGAAACCGCCAAAGAGGTATCTCGACTTGCTTTTCGTCTTTCACCTACAAGACATTAGGCAACGTCACTCATTCTGTCACTGAAAACACACCCATGTCTGCACATCTTCCAATTTAATGCCAGCTGAATATACGTGGCTCCTTCATTTTAACTGCACCTTGCATTGTGGGACAGCAGTGTCCATCAACACCACACTCAAAACAGAAGTGATTTTAGACTTCCAAAATAAAAACGTGAAATGTTTCAGCAAGTATTGGATGGATTGTCAGGAATTGTGGTTTAGACACTTGCGCCCCCATCAGGATGAATTGTAATAACAGTGGTGGTTGAGAATGAATCTGTGAACTCCTCAAAACTACCAGATCATTTTCACAAATTAGTGATTAAGATCAAGTTTTTAGGATTTCTCCATCCGATTGTGAAGCATGCAAAATCCCCATATGTCCTCCAGTGGCTCCTGGACTCACCTGGACTGTCTGGACTGTCGGTGTGGATGTCGTCCCTCCTGGGAGAGGGAGGGCTACGAGAGGGGCTGCTCCCGTCCGACTTGGGGGAGAGCTTTCTGCCGTCACCCCTCAACTGGGCTGGAGAGTGAAGACAGAAAACACTCCGCAGTCAACCAAAACACTTTAGGAGGAAGTCCAAGTGAACAAAAAAGAAATGCAAGAAAGACTCACCAAATATAGGCACTTGATAAACTGTCATTGTATCGTCTGTGTACGTCTCTTCAGTGTACGATCGAACCGCTAGGAGTGTATGACAGTAAACATCACGCAAGACAGATATTACGCAAAAAAATAACGCTTAATCTGTAAATTCAACATACACAGCTTGATGTCTTCCAGTGGTCCAGAAAATGACTTGATGGCATTCAGATAGTTCTCCTTTTGATGGAAAAAAAGGCAAAGAAGAATAAGAAGAAGAGACACAGTCGATGTGAAATGAATACATGTGTCCATTAAAAACCTGCTGCAGAGACGCGAGTACTGTGGGATGAGTTTCTCACCAGCTGTGGCGGTCCAGAGAGAACACACTCTGGAACACCAGTGTCCTTCAAGGTTAATATCATCCCTGCAGAGGAAACAACATACAAGTGTTCAGTCAAAAATACTCCAATATTCATTGATTTAATTTATGAAGATATATAAATGATCATTAGTAGTTGCCCTACTTCCAAAAACATATGCCTGTCTGTAAAGCAAAAAAACAGCCACATTCACTAACTCTCGATTCAGTTTGTTAAAATTAGATAGGGTTTTTTAGAATTTAAATCAGCTAAATCAAACGCCACTGTTTCATTCTGAATTATCAAGATTCTAGTTATATAAGGATTCCCGCTAGGTTTCAATTTTAAAATCATTTAAGGCACATTCACTAAATATTCCTCCTCTAAGTTACAAGTATTTATCTATTAGGAGGCCATTTAATAAAAGCAAACGACTAACAACTTTTTGAAAGTATGTTTTGTAAGGTCAGACTTCTCCATTTTAACCTACGTATAATAACAGCTGTGAACACAGCATTGACATAATAATAATAAACTTTATTTATAGAACACTTTTCATACAAGAGACGTAGCTCAAAATGCTTTAGAATAAAAAGACCGATCATAAAAAACGTAAGTGACAGTAAAAACCAGACTATTAGGAATAATAAAAATTAAAGAATGAATAGAAAATAATAGACAGACAGTTGCTTATTTACACATCCAGCAGTTACAGAGCAACATGATCATTATTATTCACTAGGAGTTGTGTTTGTGTCCACCTGATGGTGAATACCTGGCTCTTAAGCTGCTAAATGCTCCACTATGTGCACCAGCTAGTCTCTAACTGTGTCGGTCTGCTGTTTGCTGCTGAGCAGGTCGTGTACAGTGTCTTTTTACAACTTTTACTGTGAAAACGTTGCTATGAGAGTGCTGAGAGTGAACCAGAACAGTAAAGCTGCAGCCAGACAGAATGAAACTCACTACAAAGCTCCGTAGAGCCGAGGGGTGCTGCAGAGACTGATGTTACTGACCTGATAAACCTCCCACATTCTCCCAGCTCAGTCTGGTCAGGAAGATGTTGTCCAATCGAGCAGCTTTCAGTCTGTCAGAAGAAAGCACCAGTATATTAGTTATCTCTCTGTCTTTGTCCATCGGACCGACTACAAGGATAACACTGTGTTCAAACCAGCTTACTTGTGTTCCTGCATGAGTCTCTGTGTCCCTTCACCACAGTTAAACAGATATCTGCAGCAGAGAGGAGGGAAGTTAGTCCGCGTCAGTTTAAATTGAATATCATGTCTATGTATAATATTGTTTATTTTAAAAACTGTTCTTTGGGAGACTATACTAGGTAGAAAATGTGAAAGTTCTAACTAAATTGTTCATAACTTTTTGTAATTGTGCCAAACCTCATTTAATTGGGGACCACCTGAAAGCATCTTTAAGACTAAGCACTGCATCAATGTACTACTGAACAGTGGTTCAGTGTCTGTGGCTCAGGCAGAGCTTTCAGTCATCTTTTTTAAACCCCAATGGTGTCATCAATGTTTTCTTGATTTGGGCTGTACTTCACATTTTTAACAGAAAGCCTGTGTAACAAAAGATTTGGGTGTTTACCATGAATGCAGGGTTTTACAAAAACACCATATTAATTGAGTTGGACATGTAAAGACTAGGACAATGCGTATGTATCTTGGCCCATCCTAGGGTATCAACTGCATACATTTTTGACCACTCTATTTTAAAATGTCTCCCTGGATAGTACTCCAATTTCATGGACATTGAATGCTAACTCAATGGAGTTTCCCATTAAAGAGCAACTTCACACCAGGCTGCAAAGCAAATGCAAGTCTGTTTCACATACAGGTGAGTGTAGTAAGAAGTGTGTTGTGTTGCTGTTGTAATCATGCCTAATAGTCATGTCACAGTGTACAGACACACCCTGGAGTACACTTGTACACTGCAGCAAGGTGAAAGTTAAACCACACACACCATGTTCAGCTGCTGTTGAATTGCTCTTTAAGAAATGAATGACAGTGCCAATTTATGCCACCTTTTCTTTAATAGACAGGACTTTAATTTAATGTAAACCTAATCCACAACACTTTGTATCTCAAATCTTTCTGTGAAAGTGGAGGAGTAGAGAAGAGTAGAGGAGGCTTACACAGCCCTGGTTTCAAAGTAAAAGCATGGGCTACTAAAACTAATGACTTATTTGTGTATTACCGGTTGTACTCGGAGAAGACATACAGTGACGCAGCATTATCTCTGCTTCCAGCACCGACCACCTGCAGGTACACCGTGGATGGTCCGTGAACGTCTCCTCGTTTGTTCCTGTTCTCTTTGGTCTTCACCCGTCGCAGCGGCTCCTTCTGCTTGGCTTTCTTCAAGCCCAGCGGCTGCCTCGTCTCCGGGTTATTATTACTAGTTGTAGCCATTGTTCGGATAAAGTGGAAAACAGTCCGGTGGAAAGGAAAATCACAGCGTGCGACAGGCGGAGGGCCAGCAGAGATAGTTCTGCCTTTAATAAACAGAAGTGTCAAGGACCTGAGCTTCAAATGCACCGTATTCATAATAAATACGACACAATAATTAAAATAGCCAACGCCAATTAATCAGTTAATGTGTCCTTAAACATTTCCATTCGCTTTTTTTAAATAATGAATTACCTAAAAGTAGCTGGGTGCACATTCAGCAAGACTGAGGACAGAGGTTGGTTGACACATGTGACACTTTTTCCGGCATCTAATGATGACGTCGTCGAGATTTATCGCTCATTGGTGTGGAGAATTATTTTGCATGTCTGTGGACCAATCACAGCGACGTTTTAAGAGAGGGGGCGGGGATAGAACGACATCTTGAAGAGGGGTTTAACAAAACAAACTACTATGAAATAAAGCACCTCAAATAATATTACACATATTCAGCTCTTATAAAGAATCTTAACCATCAAATAACCCCAAAAATAAGATCTACTTGCAGAGGGGGATTAAGTATTTAGAGCCATTACTAAAAGTAAAAGTACAAAAGTATGAGCATCAAAATAAACTTTAAGTACCAAAAGTAAAAGTACTTATATGCAGAATAAGCTAATTCAGAATCATATGTATTATATTACTGTATTATACTTATTGATACATCAATGTGTTCATCACTTTGATGTTGCAGCTGGCAAATGTGGCGCTAACTTATTAACTACTTATACAGCTGGGTAGCTTAATATACAATAACGACTCATAATGTATTCTGATTCTACAAATTAACTAAAGCTGTCAAATAAATGTGGCAGAATAAAAAAGGACACATTTTTTTCATTAATGAAGTGGAGTAGAAGTATAAAGTAGAAGAAAAATGGAGATATAAGTACGTCAATTTGGTACTCAAGTACAGTACTAAAGTAAATGTATGATAGTTAGTTGCATCCCACCAGTGCATACTTGCAGCTAGGTTTTAAAATAGTGGAAAACCTTCCAATATGGGCAAATTGTGTTTTTGCAATGACATATTCCTATCACATATGGCAATATCCTGGGCAGCTTCCAGGTACGAATGTGTAACTGTGTGAATGTGACAGGTCGTCGTTGCAAATGAGAAGTTGTTCTCAATCGACTTACTTAAGTGTCCACATCATTTTGGCCTAGCATACACTTCTAATATCCCATTTGCTGCATATCTACACATTACGAGTCATCAGTTTGACCTCTTCTCCACAGAAATTGAGTCAAATGTACAGTAGGTTTGTCTTGGTGTCAAATGATTTGTCGTACAGCAGCTTAGAGTTAAATAAGACTGAATACATCAGTTTTTTTATTTAATTATTGACTGGTTCTAGATGGAATAACAAGCTTGTACTATGACAGATTCACATCAGGACCACATGCAGCATCAAAGAAATATTTGGATTGAAAATACACAGATATAAAAAATAAAAACATATTTATGTTTAACCCATTACAAAAAAAAAAAAAAAAAAAAAAAAAAAAAAGACAGCACACTTTTCCTTTCTCCTTCTTTATTCATACATCAGCTATAGTCCAGAGTACAGTGAGGACAGCAGCCCCTCAGCACTGACTGGACTGCAGGTCTAACATGATTCTGACCACCAACACTTTTAAACTGCTTTATACCCAGAGAAGCAAAGTTCCATTATGATACCAAACACAATGCTTTCAGTTACGTACATGGAAGAGGTGGGACAATTCACAAAAAGCATGATTCCAATAAGTTGCAGAATCTCCAAACGATTTTGGTTCTATAAATACAAGTTCCACGTTATTTTTTTATTCTTAAATCACTGTACTAACCACTGAGATGTCTCCTCATTAAGATAAGTCAAGACCATATGATTGACTGATTCAGCTGCTAATATACTTGCATGACTGTGCGTTGGTGTGTTTTTGTGAACAGGAGAGAAATAGAAGTGTTGATATATTATACAGACATGACTGAAATGAACACCACCTTTATTGCAAATGGTGCTTTTTTTTAGGCTTTACAATTCTCTTTTAACACTGCAATAAGGGGACCAAGCACATTTACACAAGGATTTGTTTTGTTTTACATTGTTGTCTTTTTTTAAATTTATGTATGTATATATCTATTGTTGCAGACTGGTGTATATTTATTGATGTATTTCTGTCTTGGCCTGCTATCAGTCCATATACATAGGTGAGCTGGGAGATGCTGGCATCTGATCCATGAGCCTGCAGACGTAACTCGCTACATCCACCGAGCGCTCCTCGTACATCTGAATGAACGGATCTTTCTGGAGTGGACAAAGAAAAAAAGTCGAGTTATAAGTCAATACAAACTCCTACAAAATAACACAAAAAAAAAAAAAAAAAAAAAAAAAAATAGAAGAAAAAATAAAACCTCTTACGACTGAATTCAAGTTTGTTTAAAATATTTTTAAGCCTTCATTTGGTATTTCATGAGTGTATACAGAGAGGCCAGTAG
This sequence comes from Zingel zingel, assembly GCA_023566125.1. Lineage (NCBI taxonomy): Eukaryota > Metazoa > Chordata > Actinopteri > Perciformes > Percidae > Zingel > Zingel zingel. Next base: position 20,452,925 of record CM042325.1, on the reverse strand, counting down.
CCTTCAGGATGAACTCACCAGTAGCTCTTTGTACTTTGGCCTTTTCGACTCATCCTTTGTAAGGCTTGAGAAAGGATGACAAAATAAAAAGTGTTACAGGAGGATGCAGTTCAGCCATTTGTCCACCAGGGGACAGAAGAGCAAGCAGCAGCAGGAGTTTGTACTGCATGAAACAACTGGAAACCTAACAGGTTCAATTTCCTGACATTACAACATCATATCAATTAAAACCAGTCTTTTTTTTTTTGCATTTTTACACCTGTAACATATTGCTGCAAAATGCATTCATAACAGTTTCCTTACCACACGTTGACAAAGGAGATGAATTTGGGAGAGAAGCGCCTCTCGTCCGAGTTGCTGAGTTGTGGCGGGTCTCCTCTCACCACCTGGGTCAACTGGTCAAACACACTGTTCCACTTTGGGTAGGGGAACCTCCCTGTGGCCAGCTCATACTGAAACACAAGATATACATGTAACATGATCAGGGCAAGCTGGTGTTCTAAAACTACACACCAGGTGTGAAACAACATTAGGAAAAGGGATACAGGGTTTTTCTTAGCAGTGTTTTATAGTAGAGGAAATAAAGACCACCTCCCGTAACTAAATAAAAAATGTATACGAAAACATTAACCTCCTGGGGAAAAAGAGCAGAGGTGCTATTTTTCCACAGTTAATGCCATCAATTATTCATTCATTATTGAATGTGTACCAACTAAGTGTCCCACTTTCATGGGAGAAACCATGCTATGTGATGTCCAACTGTATTTATTAAAGCATACAAGATGGGCACAAAAATCACGTACTATAAAATGCAAATGTAAATACCAAACAGTTCCCAGTTCTCCACGCTCTTTAAGGATCTCAAATAACTGATGGTGGTAGGCACTTTAGATGGCTATTTTATTTTATCTTTAACCATGAGTGTCAAGTTAAGACTCACCAGTGTGATTCCCAAACTCCAAACGTCTGAGCGGACGTCGTAGCCTTGCCTGGACGCGCTCGGGTCTATTCGCTCTGGCTGAAAATCAAACAGGAAACAGATTAACATTTGAGTTTAGAAACAAAAGTAGACAGCTAAATAAAATCCATACTGGATTTCAAAGAGAGAGATACTATGAGTGTTTAATGTATCCTTAAAGCCCATGTGTGCTTTTTGGTGACCAGAATACAGTGTGTGCAAGATAAATAATCCACCAATATGTTCTTGTGCCAACATGATGCTTAAAATCAATAACATTATCACAGCATGTACATTATTACTGAAATAGCGCTTCCGTTTGACAGTTTTGCAGCTAAACTTTGTGCTTTACTGATCAACACATTGGTGGGATAAGAAGAGTATTACAGATGTAACTAGAAGGGCACTCAGAGCACAGTGCTCCGCCGCGGCCATGCCCTATCTCGCAATGTTAAGGAAAGTGAAAAATAATTTGTGTATCCGCCCCATGATTCAGATCTGCTCCAAAATGTAATGGGTTCTTTCTTGGCCCGTGCTACACCCTTCCCAAGTTTAATGGAAATCGGGGCCAATAGTTTTTCCGTAATCCCGCTGACAGACAGCAAACAAACCGAAAACTTGACCGCATTGGCGGATAAATAAGGCTTCTTGGACTTTTATTGCACATATACGAGATTGAATCTATAAAATCAGTGAGATGTTGTCGCGCTTTGGCCTTAGTCTTGACGGGCTACTGTCAGTTTTGCAATTTGAATTACGTGTGTTTAATTTAAAGCCTTTCTCAGCATTAACAGAAGAAAGCTCCATAGGGATTCATCTGCCAATCTTTAGAAAACTAATACACTTGGAAAGTACAAAGGTGCATGTAAACAACTTATCACGCGTAAGATTTTACCTGGAGTTTATGATGTGAAAAGTGTTCAATTTTTAAAGCCTGTGCACCTAAAATGTTTTTTGTTTTTCAGACTACATTATGAGAAAGAAACCGGTGTTCATGCCCAAACAGGGTCAAAACAAACCCACTGCTCTCCATACTCGCCCCTGAGAATACCAAGACAGCTCATCACCTCTGGGCATGTTTTCACCTGCACGACAAGATGCCATCAGCAGCTGTGCAGCTCACACATGAGTAGCAAGTTCCCTCATTCCTGCCTGTCAGGACTGCAGCATGACTCTGCATGCCTCAGAAAATACATTTCTGATCTGCTGCTGCATTATGAAGCACCCAGACCTCTCAGGTCGTCTGGGACAGCTCTGCTTTCTGTCCCCAGAATCACAACTAAACATAGAAAAGCAGAGTTCAGTTTTTATGCACCACATAACTGGATCAAACTCCCAGAAAACTGAAGGCCCTCTGCAACTCTCACTTCTTTAAAATCAGGGCTGAAGACTTTTCTGTTTAATGCTGCCTTTTTTTAAGTAATTGTTCATTTCTTACAATGCACTGTAACTTTTATTCTTGATTTTCATACCTGTCTTATTCTATTTTAGCTATTTTTAATATTCTCTTTAAAAAAAGTTTTGAATTGCTCTTTAGTGCTTAGTGTAAAGCACTTTGAATTGCCTTGTTGCTGAAATGTGTTATACAATTAAAGCTCCCTTGCCTTGCCTCACAAGATCACTTCTGCCAATTTCTGTCATTTACAGCCTGCCCTACAGTGCATCCCAAACCCCAGAACATACGTGCTGATGAAGTGTGTTGAACGCTGCAGAGAATCTCCTGCTGCTGTGCAGGGAAAAGGAAGCACCTCGCTGGCCCATTTGCAGGCTCGATTTGGATGCTGATGTCACCCAGCGGACTGGGACAGTCTGTGCTGCAGCACTGATGGGTTTTATGAAACGGCAGCTGACTACTGCAGAGAGGCCGCTCACATCTGCCAAGACCGCAAGTGTTTAGTCTGCACAAGCATGGCAAATACATTGTTTCACATATAAACAGCATTAGTGGGGAAACGATTAGATGGCAGTGTTAATCGTCAATTACTGTTTTAAGTAATCTAAAAGTAAAATATTTGTAATTAGCATTTTATTTTCTATCTCTTATCATTATGAATTGAACATTGCAACTACATTAAATTGTTATTATAACTTAGCAACTACAAGGAGACACTTTGGGCTAATTCCTTTTGGCATTTTATAGTCTTAATGATTAACCGTTTAATCAAAATAATGAAATCGTTAATCGTTAGTTAAAAGGGGAACTATGCAGTTTTTTTTAGCTTAAGTTACCTTAACTGAACAGCTTCGGAGTCATTGGAATGGTTATATGACTTTTTTCGGACTTTTTTTAAGCGCCTGTGAGCGGAAAAACCACCCTTGCAACTTTTGCCGGCCTCAGCGTCAGGAAGTATCGCGTGATATCAGGTCTCGCGATGTATCGAATTGCTTCACGGCACTGCACACATACAGGAACCGGCTAGCTATAAGAACAAGGTAGCGATGGAGTTTTTCACACTATCGTCATGGCTGAGCCGGCAAAAAAGAAGCAGAAAGCTAGGAAAGCATTGTCGGAGGAACAGAGAAAGAGGAAACGGCAGACTGACCGAGCGAGGAGTCAGACACGAGTAAACATAGGAGCTGCCAAATATCTATTCCGAAGCTGTAGGGGGAGCTCTATAGAGAAACCTGCCAGCAAAAAGCGAGAAAACAGTGAAGAAATGGCCAAAACTGCAAAGCCCTAAACAGCATTATAACCAATAATCATTAACCACGGCCACAAAGAGTTGTGAATAAGAGCTACCGGTTCTGTAAAAATCTAAATTACTCATCAAACACCGAATGTCGCCCAAGGTAAAGATCATGTTGTTTATACTCTCTATTGTAGCCACATAACCAAACAATACGTCAGCCTCCCCAGCTGTCCTGAGGTCAGTTTTTCTACGTCATTAAACCTGCTGTAACCAGCAGTGCAGTGATCAAACACCTGGAGAGAGTCTGCAAGCTGGAAACAAGAAACTGGAGCTGAGATTCCTGCCGCTTCAGCTCACTGCCGTGGGAAGCTCCGGAGTGAAACCTCGTCATGAATGAAGCTTCCTGCCTCGTTCTGTCAGAGGACAGAGCGTGTGTGTGTGTGTGTGTGTGTGTGTGTGTGTGTGTGTGTGTGTGTGTGTGTGTGTGTGTGTGTGTGTGCCGCTGGGTCCTGATAGTGCCTCACCAAATTTAGAATGGAAACTGGAGAGACCACAGGGGCTGAGAGGAGGAAAGGGGGGGGGGGGGGGGGGGGGGAAGTAACCCCACGCCAGAAAATAACCTTGAGTGATGATGACACGCTGAGATCACCTCTTTGAACCGCCAAGCATTTGGTGCTCTCCAGTGATGTTATGTACACACACACACACACACACACACACACACACACACACACACACACACACACACACACACACACACACACACACACACACACACACACACACACACACACACACACACACACACACACACACACACACACACACACACACACACACACACACACACACACACACACACACTAGAGATGTCAATGATTATCTTGGGATGTTGGTCAAAACAGGAAATTGTTTTGGACATTCAATCTTTTTTTGTATTTTTTTTTTTATTAAGAGTAGGTAAATATAATTTCAGACGGTTCTCTATCTTTGAAACTGGTAAAGCGAGGACTAATGTAAAATGAAGATGTGTTTCAGTTTAGAGGGTTAAAATATGGAATGACCATAATGATGAGTTGAAAATGTGTACATCTCTGTTGACTTTCAAAAAAGCTTTAAAATCTAAAATAATAATAGGGGTTATGAAGTGATTTCCTTAAAATGGAAAGTTACCAGGATTGGAAGTATTTAGTTTCATTTAGTTTTGTTGGATATCTAGGTGTTTCTATGAAGATTATAGAATAACCGAAATAATCATATAATCAATGATTCTATTGATAATTGTCTTTTTATTAAAAAGGAGAACGCCCTCAATGTTACACAGCAAGATTTGGCATTGTTACACATCAAGTGTACCCGTCATGGAGAGTGCTAACTGCTAACAGTTGTACAAATGTAATCTGTGACTCTGAAGGAGCTTCCTAAAATCCGGAAAAAAAAAGAATGACGCTGATGACATCAGAGTGATGTCATCACAGTTATGTCAGTTTGAGCTTGACCGTTTCCAATTTTTACCGGGCATAGATGATAAGCCTCCGTCGAGTTGCGTTATGGGAAAGGAAGGATCAAGTGTTTTTGGAGGTTGACCCATATTAGGGACTAAAAGTCTGGATATTTCACTCTCTGTTGCTTCAACTTTGACCATGCTTTTTCACCAGCCCCTAAACTAAATGAAAGTCCTCATTTAATCAATAATGAAAAAAAGATCATCATCATCATTAGTTGCAGCCCTTTACAGAGACGTCAAATGTGAGTGAAATCATTTATAAGTCTGTGCTTGGCAATATTGTGAAATTGTCACCGTCATGAATAAAATTTCCTTTTCCAATGCAACACCGGTCAGTTAATGGAATTAAGATGCAATGGGTAATGATATTATTCCTGCTCCACAGCACTAAAAGCACCATAAGCACTCAATCCAGTATTGCTGATCAAGATTTCGGGCCTTTTAAAGCTCACTTTCTGGCTCAGTCATCAAACACTCATTACCGTTGGCATTTCAAGACTCTGGGAAGCTTTTGCATTTTCAAAGCTAGTATCATATCACCCGTGGCCTCAGAAGACATTTCAACTGTGAAGGTCTTTTAAAAAATAAAAAAATAAAATAAAAATTAAATGCTAATGGAACAGAACGATTCCTATTGATGCATTACAACCATCTGCTGGAGCTTTTAAGGTCAGACACTTCTTGATGTCCCTTTTCTAACAGCTCATAGTCATTGATCAGGAATTATCTTATAAACACACAATCCAAAATATAACTACTGTCCTGTGTCAGCAGACGAGTCAAGACGCCTGCCCCGATTCATATCTCTTTCCTATTTTACTGAGTTATGGGATTTACATATAGAATAGAATACAGTTGCAGAAGCAACATTCAGGAGAGTCTTTTACTTTGGAGACCCATTGTTGATCAAACCTCTACCACTGTCCCTGTGCACTACACAATCTTTAGGAAGAGTTCCACAATGATGTTGTTGTTGTTTTTGTCCTGCTGGTCAACTTGCCGAAAAGCGTACGAGTTTGATTTCAGCTAGTCTGGATCAACGGAAGTACATTTCCAGGATCAGACATCCGGGGACTGATTGGCGGAGATTTGTTCTGGACAAGATACACAGGGTGATACACTGGTAAGAGCAAATTAAGTTTAACCATGTATCCAGCTAACAGCTCACATTACTGTATTGTGTGAACAGTTACCTTCATTTAATATTGTATGTATTTATTTGCGTGGTGCAAATATTCCACCAAAACAAGCTGCTTGCTGAGAGTATTTTGCAGAGCGTGTGTCCGAAGCTTAGCGCTACCCAAGACCATTATGGTTGGTTTAAAGAAATGTAAACAACCCAATGTTTTTTCTCCTATCCCCGAATGTATGTGTGGTGTAGCCAGACCTCACTCCACAGCGCTGTGGAGATGGGTCTGGCGATGCGAGACTAGGTTTCAGCATCACATTCCTAGTTTCTCATGAAGTTCAATAGAAAAAAGCTGGATGTGCTTATCTCTCAGAAACCTGTTGTGACCGTCCACTTTGCCACAAGCTCAGTGTAACTTACTGCCATGTAGGGTCTGCAGCCTGCGTCTCGGGTTTTGGCGATGGAGTCCACCAGCTGACCGCTGATGCCAAAGTCACACAGCTTTATGTTGCCGTTCCTGTCCAGGAGGATGTTTGACGGCTTTATGTCTGAAGGAGGGTGAAGAGAAACGGGTGGTTAAAAATACACCCGAAGTCAAAATCAGGTTAGAGATAATAAGATTAGGTATCTTCTTACCTCTGTGTATTATTTTCAAGTTTTCTTTTAAGTGGTTAAGGGCCTTCACAGTCTGCAAAACACGGAGAAGGGATTAGCAGCTGGAGTCGAAAAATCTGGCATCGTCATTTTTGAAAAGTGGGACAGGATCGTCACGAGGACTTACCGCTAATGTTATTTTCCCTAATATTTCCTCTGGAATCACGTCGTCTAATGAGCAATATACAAATTTGTAAAATTTGTCTAACGAGGTAGCCATAAGTTCCATACAAATCCAACAGTCGCCCTGAAAACGCAAGAAAGTCAGTCGTGAGTTTCAGACATTCAAATACATCACTTTAATGTTGAAATGAGAGTTGGTGTCACCTCTCTGAACAGAGCGCCATAAAACTGCACGATGTAGGGACAATCGCTACTTCTCATGACCACGTCAAGGTCCATCAGCAGCTGCTTCTGTTCCTTTTCATCGACTGTTGACCGAATTCTCTGTGAAACGACAAACACAACACGCAGATTAAACAAAGACACGTAGTCGACATAAAATCTGCGCCTGGATATCTACATATCGTAAAAAAAAAAAAAAAAAAAAAAAAAAAAAGGTAAATTACCTTGACCGCCATGATCTGGTTACTCGGCTTGTGCACCATCTTATTGACGGAGCCGTAAGCCCCGCGGCCGATCTCGCCCAAATCTTTGAGATCCTCGGCTGTGAAGTCCCAGTGCTGCTCCGGGGAGATCTTCAACTTTCCCGATGACTCGATACTGTGCGTTCTCAGCCTCTCTCTGCCCAAAACCAGAAGTGTTGCGTAAGTGTAAAGAGAACAGAAACAAGCAAAATATCTAAATGTAGTAACCCTGGGAATTATTTTTTTCCAGGACTAACACGATAACAGTTGGAAGGTTTACTCACATGTGCGGGTTTTGAAAGGGCGGCCCGGCCGTGTTCAGTGTGAATCTAGTCGCGGGTTTGATCGGAGGGTTGGCAAAGTTCAGCTTCAGAGCTTTGCGTTTACCTGAGCAGGGAAAACAAAATAAACGGTAACGTGATCAGATGTTAATTCAAGCAACACATGTTGAGGATTGAGCAAGACTGGAAACTCACCCCACATGGAAGGTCAGAATGACAAAACCAACACAAACCATAACATGAGATAACAGAGGGAGTGAGGAGACAAGCACATTTATCCAAATGTACTCAAATCCATGGATGTCATGCTTTCCATAGAACAAGTGGATAAGAAGTGGCAACTTCTGCATCACCATATATGGATGTTTTACGAAATAAATTCAAAATTTTCTGTCATATTTCCATAAATATACTCACCTATGAGCCATGGATAAGTCTGGTGATATAGTTTTTTTTTTTTTATTAAATCTCATTAAAAGACCAAAACCAACAATGAATGTATTTATTAACAAGTTGCGTGTGTGTGTGTGTCACAGCCTGCTACAGTATATCTTCTTCCTCTGTGCCATAGAGCTCCATTGTGTTAAAACATATCAAGGAGCCACACTGTTGCCCTAGGTGACATGTACACACACACACACACACACACACACACACACACACACACACACACACACACACACACACACACACACACACACACACACACACACACCTTTATTTTGACTCAAACCCACACACACCGTCCTGCCGCCACAAATACTCACTGAGCACCAAATGTGGATTAATCCGTCGCTGAAAATAGTTCCCAACAAAAGAACTATTTAGTGGGGTTTGTTTGCTTAAAACTACAGTGACCAGCTGTTTTAGAAAATTAATGAGTTTTTGTTTTGAAGTGGAACTATACATGTGTGAGGTGTTCCTTGAGATTTGTCTATAGATGGAACCAATGAGCCACAGATTACAGACTACAACATCACTAGTTTTGGTCTTTTTATGGAATTTCTTAACAATAAGGAAAATGTAGAATAACACTCTTGTACTATACATTAATCAGCATTTGAAGAACCAATGGATGCTGTTAGGCTTTCAAAAAAACTGTTTACGTTATGACTTTAATCCAATTACTAGATTTATAATTTCAGTCTTAAGGCATTTACACACCAGGGCCTTTTTTTGTGTGCCAATAATTTGCAGGTCAATAGATTTGTTTCAAACTGTTGTTTTTGGTATGGGTACTTTCACCCAGAACGTGAATACTTTGCTTGAGCAGCATCCCGAGAAGGACTTCAAACTGTCCCACCGACATCCTAACCAGCCGTGGTAGATGAGCGGGCACAAATATTCAAACCTTTTACTGAACAACTCTTGCAAATTTGAATCGCTGCCGTTACAGTTCGAGGCAGGCGAGTATTTACCATTTTCCTGTCTTTTATTCCTCACGCACCCAGTGTGTAAAGGCCTTAAGAGTAGGTGATTTTCTATCACGATATATTTCTACATTTTTATAGTGCTTTCCATATTTGAGAAACCTTTGGAATTCTACTATTCATCCTGCTCTCTGATTTGCGATATGATGACTATGACAGTTGAAAATGTATATCATCTCAGTGTATAAATTGTCATATCGCCCGACCCGATCTGATCGGTGTCACCTGTTCAGCAGCAGCCTAACACATTCAGCTGCGTTGAAGATTTCAGTAGAACCAAATTCACCACTTTCTTAGTCATATCTGCAAATCCTATATTTGATGCAGAAACAGAACCGTAGCATGCCGCTAAAATCCCAAACACCTACATTCACAGATCACACACACCAACCCACACATAAACACAAAATAAAAGGGAAAAAGAAACCACTTAATAAATGACATGCTTCTCAAGGCCAACTGCTTTGATTTCACCTTCCAATCCTAGGACAGCGCTCCACGCTCGCAGCGTTCCACCCAAAATACCACAAGAATGTGTGCGCTTGAATTCCAATCGGCTTGAATGCAAAACATCGCTTGCGATGACAACTCTGGAGTGTGTGTACCCTGTCTCGACAAGCAAGTGCTATGCTCAGGTGCACCCATGCCAATTAAAAAAAAAAAGAAAGACAAACCGGTTGAAAACAAAAGGTAATGTGACAACACTACAGGCAATACTTTTGCTTGTTAGTTGCACACTGAAAACCAGTTAGGGAGAGCCTCCATTACAGTATTTAAGTGGGAATTGAATTAATGAAAACACAGTTTAGTTGGGAGGATTCTTCTATCACACCGAGGACGGAGAGTAAAAATAAGTTCAGAAGGATCTTGTGCCAAAATATCAATGGAAGCTCTGAATTTTAGGCTTGTGCCGATGAGAGCAAATACAACTTGCCTATAATCGTTTTTGGCAAGAAGTTGCTTAATCAGTAGGAAACCAAACTGCACTTTTTAGGCAGCACATTCATTCTGCAGGTAGTTGATGTAAAAATGATTAAAAAAAAAAACTAAGTAACGCTGATTTAAAAAAATTCCATAAATGCTGCAGCTTTATCATATCCTGTTATCTGAGGAAGTCATGTTAAGCACTGAGTTATTAGCTACCGGCACAAGCCTACTTGAACCCATCAGAAGTCTTGACTTGGATTAGTTGAGAACAGCAGGACAGACTCCCCCATACCAGACTGTCAGGCGGAAACAAAGGGATGAGAACTGTTGGTGCTGAAGCAAAAGAGGTTTGGCTTACTTGGGGGAGCTCCAGACAGGTTTATCTGAAACCCTAGAGGTGAGAAGACAGCTTTTATTTTCTTCATATTTCACCTTCACTTTGCCAGCTTGTTATGTCATCTCCAAGGGAGACCGCTTTGTTAGTTAGACCTAATGTTACCTCCCTCTTCTAAATCCACCTCTCCCTGCAAGAAAAGAGGGTCTGTTTCACCCAACAAACCAGGACTAAGAAGAATCCTGCAGTTTTTGGGGTCGACAAGTAATCACAGAAATTGGCCTTGCTTTGCTGACATGTCAAACACATCTATCGCAGGTTAAATGCATCATCAGGAGGGTAATGCATTAGCATGCACCCGCATTTATGGAACAACTAGGAGTTTGGTGAAGTATGTCAGTCAGTGGAACAGCAAAAAAAAAAAAAAAAAAAAAAAAAAAAGAGGCAAAATGAACTGCAGATGAAACTAAAATAAAAAGGGATCTACAAATGAGTATGGATTACCATCGTGGAAAAACATTACAGTTTAATAAACATTTTCTTGGGACAGCTCACCATCATCCAGCGTCATGTCAGGAGTTAGAAATCATTAGTTAGCAGCAGTAAGGTAAAAGGTGAAACATGGTCAGGGAAATGTGAATTAAAGCACAGGATTATACAACAGGGCTAAGTATTAGATACCTGATAAGATTATAACATCAAATAAATTAAAGCATTTAAAAGGTCCAATGTGTAGGAATTTCTCCCATCTAGCGTTGAGATCATACATCGCAATCAACTCTCTCGCACCACGCAGTTAAAAGTACGTATTACAGCTACGGTAGCCTTCACGCTTCAAAAAGCCGGTCTCTTGCTCTTTTCAATATCCGTTTCCTTTTTCTGGGCGAAGAAGAAGACTCCTGTTCCTGAAATTTGGATTTTGAATACGTGTGGTCGTGCATGTTTCCTTCTTCAAAACTTGCCGGGGCCGGATAGCTACGATACCCATTAGCAGCATTAGCAGCACCTGCGAGTTTATCATGTGACAGTGAAAAACGGGAAAGGCGGAGCAGTATGACCTGTATGTCCCTTACCGGCTAACATATTTCAAGATGGCGCATGGATATGGAGCATCTACCCCAGTTCATGCAAATGCAAATGTCAAATTCCAAGCCAAAAGGAATACTTGGAATTGATGGTGATGGTAAATATTCATGAAAAAGGACAAGTTTGTGAACGGGCGACGCAGATTTTGATAATGAACAACTAAACACGTTACACACTGGACCTTTAAAACCTGGGTTATTATTACTGTTAGGATATATTAAAGTAGCATATCTTACTGTGTAAAGAGAGGAACCATGGGTAATAAAATCAGCATGCATCTCAGTGATAAATCTAACTGTATTAATTCATTAAACCATCAGGTGAAAGTTAAATCAAAAAATAAATCAACCAAAGTGCTTACTACACAAACTGAATTAAACATCATTGAAGACTGAACGGATGGATAAAACCTTAACCATGTATGAAAATCAGATCTGTGGAGGTTATATTTTATGCATTTTGCTTCCCAGAACTTGTCATCTTGTATTGCAAATGTAAACTTTTAATTGGATTTCTAATCAAACTGCTTATTGCACTCTACGAAATCAATCAAGTGTGTAGCTACCTGTTTCACTCTGACATCTCCAGCAGGTGTTGGACTCTGAAAGTTAAAATGAGACATTGTTTGTACAGAAATACAGCACTATTATATTGAGCATTTTATTTAGATGGGTTTGGAGCGAAGAGACATAGAGATATAGAGATATTTCTGTGCAGAAGCCTTCAAAAGCCCAGAGCATGTTTCTCACGCCATACATGTACTCACTAATACTTGATAATGTTGCAAATGTTGTTGTTAATGGATGGAAACCCATCAATCTTTACAATCAATTCAATGATTTTGCATATTGCCAACCACAAACACCCAATTGAGCATGGTTTCACATAATTTCTTAACTGTGAAAGTATTTTGATCCATTCGGCATAATTTAACACTGACATAGTGTGAGAAGTGAAGTGCAATCCACTGTATTTGTGTGGAAGACGCATGAATGTCAAGGGAGCTGCAATTCAAATACACGATGACACACTGGTTACATCTATGGAATGTAATGAATAGTGCGTCTTTACGGTTTAAAAGATTTTCAAAAAAAAGAACATTTTACAATATGCTTCTATAACATATGTAGCCATAGTTCCGACATGCAATTGTCAATTTTTGGAACGCAGTTTGGCGAGATTTCCCCCCCCCCCCCCCCCCAGACAAGAGAGAACAGAATCTGACAACAAAATGTCAAAATGGTTATAAGACGTTAAATGCATTTCGTACGAAAATAATTGATATTCCAATTAATGACAATTGACAAATCAGCACGTTCCTCTTGGGGGGAAAAAAATGCTGGTCCGTTCCCTTGGGAATATTTATTTCATTCCTGGGAGTAGTCTGAGCCTCCCACGGCTAGCCCTGCTAACATTAACCTTCACTGCAGCAGAATGGAAGCTCCCAGCTACAAGCAGATATTTGTACATTACCTACACTTACCCTGCATGCTGCTCATTGTAGTAATGTGCTGAGATTGGGATTGGTTATGGTGGTGTGGTGCAGATCCTGCGTTATTGCTGCTGTTGTGGCTGCTAGATGTTGTTGAGTTGTTAGGACTGGGAGTCGCCATTGTTGTGTGTTTGAATTCCATCAGCAGCACCGGGCTGCAATGCAGATACACGGAGAGCAACTTCACCCTTCCCTCCCTGCCACAATAATTACTGCCTCACTAACGGCAACTTCAGGCCGCAAAACGATCCGGTGGCGACTGTAGAGTAGTTTAAAATACGTTAAAAAATATTCAGATTTTTAAGAAGTTTCGGACTACGTTAATAGGTATCTATGGAGTAACGTTAACAAAAACAAACATCCAGCTAGGCTAAGCTAACTAAGCTGGCTAGCAGGATTAGCCAAGAAGCTTTAAGACCCGCAATCAGCTGACCAAGTGACACTGACATGTCAACACCCACAGCTTCGTCCCAAAGCGAACGACAAGCTAGCGACAGTTAGCCAAGGCCGTACCGGATGTTACGCTGGGTTTGTTTCAAAATAAAACAAAGTATTGGCATATTACCGGCAGTGGTGGACGTAGTATTTAGAGGTTATTTTGCTTAAGTAAAAGTAGTAATACTACAGTGTAAAAATACTGTTACTTTTACTAAGTTAAAACTACAAACGCTGAGCATCAAAATGTACTTAAAGTAGGCTACCTAAAGTAAGTAAAAGTACTCATTATGCTGTATGGCCCATTTCTGAATCATGTGGGCCAGGGGTCTTCAATGTTTTTTAAACCAACTGAAAGAGAGATGGACCAGGGACCCCCTACTACATATATTGTTTACCATTAAGTTGCATATTAAACTGGGCCTACAAAAACATGTAGGTCGGCCTTATACACACCTTTTTTGTATAGAATACTAAGCTATTAAAGTAATAATTGTTGGCACAGTGAATCCTTATTAACTGTATCTGTGGATGGCCTTAGTGTCTACCTTACCTATAGGCCAGTAAGCAGTGGGGATTTATATTTGCTAATAATATGTTGGATTCATGTTAAGAAATTTTAATGTAATGAAAAAAAAAACTTTCAAAAATTAACAATAATTTGCAGACCCCCTGCAGTGACTCTGAGGACCCCCTAGAGGTCCTGGACCCCCTGTTAAAGATCTCTGACGTAGGCTATAGGCCTAATTGGATTATAATTATTGATGGATTAATGTAGGCCTACGTATCACTATTATGGTGTAGCTGGTAAAAGTTCTTTTTATGACTTTATATACTGTTGTCTAGCTTAATCTTTAATAATGTATCATATATTATTTGTTGATTATGTTTTTATCAATACTCTGAATCTGCAAAGTAAGTGTTCTCTCTGAAATGTAGTCGAGTAGAAGTATAAAGTAGCATAATTTGAAAAGAGTCAAGTAAAATACATGAAAGTGAAGTACTTCAGTAAATGTATTAAGTTACTCGGGCGCCCGGATAGCTCAGTTGGTAGAGTGGGCGCCCATATATAGAGGTTTACTCCTCAACGCAGAGGACCTGGGTTTGGCTCCGACCTGCGGCCCTTTGCTGCATGTCATTCCCCCGCCTCTCTCCCCTTTCATGTCTTCAGCTGTCCTGTCAAATAAAGGCCTAAAAATGCCCCAAAAATTATCTTTAAAAAAAAAAATGTATTAAGTTACTGTACATTCCACCACTGAGACCTCTACATCATCAAAAAGATCAATTGTTACCTTAAAGGTCCCATGGCATGAAAAA